>JAQGCA010001736.1:0-16164 GCA_034698945.1 Protaphorura quadriocellata
TGGCTAGACATTCAGATGAAACGTCATCGAATCAGATGTGCCCTCGATAGCACGCGCAAAATGGTTATACATATAGTGAAGTCGAATCGGGCAAATCAATTTGCGATCTGACGTGGGGAAGTAATTTCATAACTTGTTTGCTGATTAATTAATTTAATTTGTAGCTGCGTGTCGTACGTAATTACAGGCAACTTCTTAGATTACTGAAAGTAAAACTTGCGTCATATCCGATTCAGTAGTGAATAAACAGTCGCGACTGGGTGAGAGCCCGTGGATAAAATTTTTCGGGAGTGGTCGAGAAGGTGTGTAGACTGGTATTTGAGACTGTCTTTGGTAAAATAAAAGTATCTGAGAGGTTGTGGAGTGTGGTACATGGGAGTGATGGGAGTAGTTCAGAGGATGCAGAGAATGGTAAGGTGGAATTATCTGTCTATTATTGAATCGACACAGTACAGAGTGGTAAAGTGGAATTATTTGAAACTGTATCAATATTGGTAAAGTGGGAGTATCTGAAAGGAAGTATGATATATCTGAGTGGTAAAATGGGAGTGGTAGGTAAAGAGCTTTGTCTGGTAAATGTCTTGAATCAATAATTGCCTGAAAATATGGTTACTGTTTTTCAATGTAGTCCCTGCAGTTCAATTAAATCACCCGATTTCGATTTCAAGCTGTCAGGAAAGTTTAGGTCTCCGAAAGAAGTTTTGCATCTTACGCTTTCACTTCCACGTAATCATTCTGAGTACCACTTTCCCCTGAATTTTCTTAAGGTCAAAATTGGTAAAAATCGCCTGATACATACATGATATAGACTATAAAGTTGGCCCGATAGTTCGGGAAATTTTATTTTCTGCAGTGAAAACTCTAGAACTTTGGTTTCATGAGCCAGATCGCCAGAATTTTAAGGCGAAAGTTCGTCAATCAGCTTCAACATTTATTCATTTCAAAATGCGAGGTTGAAATTAATTGGCCAGAAATTTGCAACAATGTACACCAAGCATTTTATTTTCAGGGGGTGAAAAGTCGATTAGGTGAATTGAAAGGTCACAGTCCGTGAAAAAATGGAAACCACAACGAGGGCGGGGGATTTGGAATTTCCTGTCTCGGTTGGAGAAAACGACCCATGTTTCCATTGGAGACTCTCGTCTTGACTCAGGGTCAGGAATTCAGGATCATGGGTGATGAACCCATTTCGCATGACCTTTCACAATATTCACAATCCGGGTATAAGAATATTTTTTTTGTTGGGGTTGTATAACTTTAACAGAGCTCGAAACTCGCAGTAACTATATTTGCATATTGTACATTCGTAGGCAGTCTGGGCACCTATCTCTCATAAATTTTCTTCGGTCCAAGTTCTTTAGTGAAAAGTCTTTCCACACTACTTTTCGATAAACCCAACACAATAGCTAAGTTTAGAAAATTAAACCTCTTGTTAGTGCCAACTCGTCTTTTCACAAGAACGCAATTTATGTCCGAAACTGGATTGGGCTACCTGGTCTACTCTCGTACTTTAAATATTTCTGACCACATTTAAAAAGAGACACACGCCGGTAGACTTGTGACTTCGAAAGAGCATTGCTTTTATAAGTTGTGACCAAACTTTTTTGAAATTCCGCTGGCAATTTCTTCTTTAAAAAAATAAAAATTTGATCAAAATCCCTCTCTAATTTCTTGTTTTCCATGATAAAGGCCAAATCTCAACTTAAAAACGTATTTGCGCCAGAACCTGAAGGCCCAAATTCACAGAAAATTCTGAGTGTAAATCCTATTAATCACTGAAAGAATGTGTGTGAATTATCTCGGAATTTTAAGAACGCTGGAACATTCCAAAACTCTTTACTTCTTGATCCTCCCTCTATGTAGAGAAGGTAAAGCAAGAAGTATTTGAGAGGGTGTGGAGATTGGTAAAGCGAAAGTATGACAGGATTTAGGAAATTGTGAACAGGGCAGCAACGACTGCCTAATGTTAAAGAAGTTCAGACTGCTAAAAGAAACAGCAATGATCTGTATTCCGGAGTATGCTAGTTCCGTGCAACCAGGTTTGGTCATTTTGACAGTATGACTTGCATTGACTGGAATGAAAACCGTATTATGGAAGTGATTCTGAACTTAAACCCCTATATAATAAATAACAAAGAACGTCACGCGTGGTCTGATCGTGAGTAATATAGGTTTCTGACGTCGTTGTTGCCCAGAGCTCAATTAGTGAAAACGGTGGTTTTATTTGCCGTGATGTGAAGGCAGAGGAGCGCCTGACAGACAGACTGGGAGGATTTTATAAGCCCTCTACAGGACTGCGTTCACTGGTAATATTGGATTGTAGGAAACAGCAGGTAGTGTCGACTTTTTGGAGATTGAGTATATTTTCCAAGACTCAGCGGAATCTCCTTTAAAAGACTGACGTCCAATCACTTATCCACATTGCTGCTGGATCTAGGGTCAGGAACGTCTTGTGTAAAAACCTCTATTTAAGTTTAACCTGCATAAACATAATTATGAGAATTCCTCCAAACTCGACCAAGTACATATTTTGAAGTTGAAAATGAAATTTTTGGTAAAACTAATCGAATTACGTTAATTGAGCGGCTAAACAGGCAACAAACGTACAATTTTTCTTTTCAACTCAATAAACATAATCACCTTAATAAAGTTGCGACGGTGAAATGGAGGCACAAAAAATCAGTCGAAATATCATACGGCAAGTCCCAACAAATGAGGTACGTAAAAGAGTAAAAGTTAAGTTATGAAAGTTATGATTTGTATTCATAACGTTATGTTATCTAAAGCCAGCTGCCAGCTAACTGCACGGATCCGCAATGTATTGTAGTATTCAAATATTTCAAGTCAGCTCATTACAAACCAAATCAAAGAAATCATCATTTATTAAAACGATAATCACTGACGTCACATTAACGTTAGCCTCTCGACTCAGTATACGTTACAAAAATATTTGTAGAAAATCGTTGGGCGTTAAATAGAAAATCCTAGAACTTTAAATCATTTCTAGGATTTTAGTATCAAGATGTAGAATTATAGAGATGATTTCGTAGTATTTGGGATAAACCCTTTAGTGCGATTATTGCGACGTCAACAGCCAATTGTTTTGACAATTTAAATTTTTCACGGAAATCTTCAAAATAGGTGGTTTGATTTTATTTGATTTGATTTTTTATTAACGGGTTTTTCACGACGCATCCTGATACATTTAAGTATAGGTAGAATGGCTTAATTCAGTAACACACAAATAAAAAATTAATCTATGCCAATTAAATAAATAAATATCCTCTAGCTCCCACTAGAAGTCCTATCACTTCCAGGTGACGTAGCTGATATCTCTCCAATACGTAGGGAAGAGGATCATAGATTTCTTTCTTCAGCAATTTAATCTCTTGAGCTTGATCTTTCCCAGTTTCAATTCTTATCGTAAGGTCAATGAATTCACAATATAAGGAGTCTGTCATTCTGGTTCGATTTTTACTGTAGTTAACGTTTCTAGCATTAATATTTTTACTGTAATTAAGATTCCGGCTTGAAAATAATATTTATGAATAATATTTAAAAAAGTTCGACAAACCTTAATTTTCTCACAAACATGAAGGAAATGAAAATGGAAGATCTTTGGGAGAATAATGCAGTTGTCATAATCTTTTTCCGTCGATTTGGATGTCTGTTTTGCCGGTAAGATTTAGCGTATATTTTGAATTGGAATCTAGAAATGAGATATAACTCTGTACTTCAGACAATCTGCGAAAGAAATCAGTCTAATTGGGCCCGTGTTACGAGAAAATGGAGTGAAGTTTGTGGGAATTGGAATGGACCAGGCTGGATTAGAAGAATTTTGTACCGAAAACTATTTCACCGGGGAATTGTACCTCGATCCTTCCAGGGAAAATTACAAGGCATTAAGATTTAAGAAAATTGGTTATGCCGCTGTAGTATCTGCAATGCTTCAGAAGAAATCATGGGGGATTTACAAGAAGGTTGGTTTGAATATCTATCTATCTGTAGGTTGGTTTGAATAAATTATCTGGAGATGTCGAAGAGCCGAACGTGGAAGTTAACAGAAAAGTGAAATATAAATTCTTCAAAAGGTTTTATCCAGGATTTACTATTCTATAGATCCTAATCCAATTCCAACCCACGGCGCGGATCGCGAAATTCTAGACGAATTTAACATCTCTTGATTCTCCTTTAATTAGTTCCTGGACCAAGTCCTCTCTCCTCTGCAAAGATTGATTTATTTATTTATTTATTTAACTGTCAATCAATCAATCAATCAAACCCTGTTTGATCCCTAAGGTTGCGGATATGATCCCCTCGCTGTATTCCCCTAATCTTGGAGATATGACATCCCTGGCTATGATCCCTAATATAGATAATATGACATCCAGGTATGACCTTAGATTAATGAAAACCGCTCCTAACTAAGATCTGTGCTCCATGGGTATGACCCTCGCATGTTTGAGGTACGACCCTTTATTATTAGGAACCCCTAATGTAGAAGATATGACCCCTCGGTATCTTGTTCGTCTCTCCGCAAAATTGCAGCTTAATCTCAAGGAGTCCGACATTCCCCGTAAGAAAAACCACGTAGTAGCCGTAATAAAGCTTACCTAAGACGCATTGATTCAATTATTTCTTTCAGGCTCGTGCGGGAGGAACAAAATATGACATGTCCGGAGATGGATTTCAAAGCGGCGGTGCCATTGTTGTTGCCAAAGGTGGCTCGGAAGTTCTTTACTCTTTCAAACAGGACAATCCGGCAGATTTCGTATCAAATGCAGATATTCTTAAATCCCTCGGCATTGACGATCCCAATTTCCCAACCACTGATTAGTTCATTCAAACCAATTACACCTTCCTACAATTAAAAATGAGCTGTGCGAGCAAATTCTTCGTGTACAAATCTGGATTTAAATTCCCTTTCGATACCTGGGAATGTCATTTATTCCTTTTGGCACATAAAAAGTAACGTAAACACAATTATTATTGACTTGAATATAACCATTATGTTGTGTAATGGTTATTAATTATTAACAAAAACACACAAGTATTCCCTTCGATTATTATTATTAACGAGTTCTCAACTGACATAACATCTTATGTTTCTTTAGGTGAGGTTTTACACGGCACAAGTATGTAGTAATTTAAAATTGGCAAGAGATTTTACCTTCTCTGTAATTGGTAATCGTAACACAACAACAGCACTCCTTTGTAATGGCTTTCTTCATTGTCAGTAATTGCATCAGAATTATTCTAGCAAATGAACTTTGTATCGTCACAAATTATGTATTATTTTTGGAATATGGTAGTAATGCGGTTAGTAACAAACAAGACATTTAAAAAAATTAAAATATGAGCTGGTTTACACGCTAGGACTTTTAATTAGTAATAGAATGTGCATGTTACGTATATGTAATAATAGTAATTAGCCCTGTACTTGTACGACCGCAATATCGTTTCTCAATAATTAAAACAGTTTTGATGAATAAACGAAATATAATATACGTACTTACACATAAACACTGCTTGGAAATGGCGAGCAAATCGGAATGATAAATTATTATTTAGTAAATACTAAGTGGTGTTATTTTGAATAGTTAGTTTGGACGATAGCTCGTCCAAGGCAGTACTAATAGTAAACTAGACATAACTTGATGTTTCGGTAATTTCGATTCAGGAGGAATATTTGTGTCGATGATCTGGCTTTCAGAAGTCAGTTGTTTCGTTCTGCGGGATAAATACAAAAGTGACAAAAATCGAGACCAAATTCAGTAACAATTTTAAATCATTTGTACATTACTGGAAAACAAATTACTCAAATAACAAGGGTTGTACTCAAAAATCGGGCCTCGTGCTCATTCCACTAAAATTCTATATTTTAGATGCGGTGGATATCCGGCCTAGTCTTCGTTAGGCAGGACTCCAGTCCGATCGCGACCGCATTCAGTCTTTACTATCCGCGGTATCAATATTCGCATAGTTTGGGCTTGAATTTGAGAGAACCCTCATCAGATCACGTTCTGACAAATTTAACACTGCAGGTAAGGAATTCTTAAATTAAATATGACGGGCGAATGAATATTTCGGAGTCCAGAGAACCCGCTGAAATCTAGAATCAAAGCGGAATGAACATAGATGACCTTCTTCAGTGCTACTAGTGCGAATTCAATTGTCGCTGTTGGACACATTCATCCACCTCATTTTATATTTGAATTTGAATTCCATGTAGATGCAATATCATACCATACAACTGCAAGATAAACTGGCAGTTTCGTTTACAAATCATTTCATTGAATTTAAAATTATTTTCAAAGTAGAACTAATTATTTGTCCAACGAACGCGTGAAGTTCCCAATTCTTTACCATACCATGTATAAAAGAAATTACTTATGTATTCATTTAACACAAGAGTGATTGCGCGTAAGGCAGAAAACTTTCACTTTTCACCTTTCACTTTTATTACATTTCAGCTTTCCCTTCATTCTGTAATGTGTCGTGTAGGGTATATTTCTTCGTATTCATCAAATCTTACATGCATAATGTACACCTTACTCAAGAATCAACAAATAACAGCGTCAGGTAGCTTTTTTATTAAATCTGAAGTACATGTAAATGCCATAGTCTAAAATGTTGTGTACATACTAGTGATTTTATTTTACTAGTTATGTTATGTCTAGGACTGTCGCTGTCTCGTTTTGTCTTACGCTTAGGTAAAAATAATTGGTGTTGTGTGAAGTGCAGTGCAGTGGGTGCTGTGGAGTTCGAGTTAGTGGTTTACATTTCAGTGATTCCATCAAAATACACAGGTTAGGCATTTTGAATCGAACTCACATTGTACTTTGGTAAAGTGTTAAATTAAGTAGTCATAGTCAAGATTGCAAAATGCAAGTCGGTGCTCTAAAATATGTGTTGTGTATGTCTATGCATTTATGCTGAATGAAAGATAGCAAAGGATTTGAAGATTGAACCTGTTCATATCTGAATCTGATTGACTCAGGCTTTGAAGAAACTTTCTTGTCACTTTTAATTATGATAAAATGGTACATCGGATCGGACCACCGGTAAGATTCTTCCGTGTTCCAATAAGTGACAAGGGACGGGTCACAACAGACATGCATTATTCAATTTTATCAGACTATTCTATCTGGACTCTGAAATATTGTAACCGAGTTTGTAAAACAACGCGGTGAGCCACGAATAATTTCGAAACAGCAAATAAATTCTGCGATGCAGTTACGAGAAATCAGCTCTAGAAGTTCAAATAATGGCCTGGGCTTCTATTACATACTAAAACTGAAATTTGATGCGATTTGTACTAAAAATCCAGTTTGCTGTGAACTTTCACCACAAAACGGGATAAAATTGCTCTCTGGCGACCAACGGCTACTATTTGAAGTTTTAGGAACATTGCACACCTGATGGATAGAAAATTGTCGTGACCGTTTGAACCTTCTCTAATTTGTAGGAAACTGTATCAATCATGGTTTTCTGCGAGGCGTGACGAGTGATTTGCTGTGTAATGAAATCTTAAAATTTGAAATTTGTTATTTCACTTACTAAAATCGTACGTACTAGTGCCGTGAACGGTATAATTATTGATTGGTGGTTTGAAAAATTTGATGACTGCTCTGATGAGGATTTGTGAATAGTAGTGCTGAGGCTCTGTTTCACTTTTATATTTTGAAGGAATGATGAATTATTAGTCCTCGTACGAAGGTTCTGATATATTAATAGTTTGAACGTGGCTAGCGTCGTCGCTCTTTGCAAAGTACGAAATATCTGTGGAGTCCGGCATAATCACACACATGAACTGTTGCCCAGTTATTCCATTCCGAGGATAAATGGTGACTGGGACAAAGGACTCGTTATTCTCAACGTAATTGCACAATTTAGAATATATGTCTGGATAGGTTCGTCTCAACTCAACTCTCCTTTGATTCAAATGCTTCATGATATTAGCAAAATTAAGTTCTCGTACTCGACGCGATTCGTCACAGGTCATCTGTAATTAAAATATTACTTAAAATTAAGATTAGAAGTAGAACTATGTTAAAACCATAGGAAACAAGGGAACCGTTTCAAATTTTAATTCCAGGCGACAATTACTGCTTGTTCAAAAAAAAGTCAGGCGGAGAAACGGCAAGATTCTCTGGGACCATAAAACGTTGTAGGGCATTTTGTAGCATTTAGGAGACCCACCTATCGACACTCCGAAACAAACCAAAAGTCCATTCGATGTGCCTTCAGCTAGATCGACTCAGTGAGTATAGTTTCTTTTATTGTGGTTAAGAATTTCGGCTTACGCTGTTGCCCACATTCGGACCCGAAAAATTACTTTGAAAGGGTTCACTCGTAAGATTAATATTCGAATGAAATTCTGAATAAATTTTTAACTAAATTCTAGTTCTACTCTACTGCTACTAAAAGTTCAAAATTGAAAAATGACATATAAAAACATTCGGAACCTTATAAGACGGTATGGGAGGCACAGAGCGTAAGATGAGTGTCTCACCTTCCCCAGGAGGTGGGAAGAAATCATCTGTTGGAAAAGGTGGTGCGGGGTCAGGGTCATACACGGGAGTTTCAGGAACCGGTTGTTCCTCAGAAAGAAGATGTGCCGTTGTAGATGCGTGATGATGTCTTTGAGTTTCTTCGTAGAAACGCGGAAGGAGTAGACGGAGCTTTGCAGATCGGGATATCATTTCACGCTCCCATTTCTGCGAGAGAAAGATAATATTTCCAATAAAATATTATGAATACTTACAAGCACGTGATGTGTATTTCACTATTTTTGCAAAAACGACGTAAATAATGATTTTGTGAATACCGTTTGAATTAAGAATTTTCTGCAAACTTTCATTTGGCTAATACGAAAAGATGTGGGAAACCGGCTATTGTTTGAGATTGGTACAAACTGGACATTTTTTGGCACGCGAATTTCTTAGGATTTCTAGACTTATGAGTTTACTTTCCGAGTGAGCAGAGAATCTTTACTTACCACAGCGCCGGACGTCGGGACTTCATTCACTACGCACACGGTGACAAAGAGAACAAACCGATTGTCCATATTGTAAGTCCGACATTGCTCAATCAGTTCAGTATAAATTTGTGCGCCCATTTCTTCGGGTAACATGTCGCCGCTAGGGATGTACCTGGTCAGAAATTGTGTATTAAGTCTATAGATTCTAAATACAGAAATACACTAGGAATTTACCTTCCTAATTAAATGAGTGGAAAATGATTATCAAATGTAGAACAAATTTAAATCGATGGGCAGTATACCGATTCCACTATAAAAAACTTTCACCGACTTTCACCAGAGATTTAGAATTTATAATTGAATTATTTCCTTCAGCGATTCACAAGTTAACCACTCTATGATATTCCTCATTGGATATTCTTGGTTTTGAAAATTATTTTAGAGAAATTTAAAACAAAAAATAATTTAAAGTTGATAAATGCAGTATTAGAACTGCTGTTTCTAGTGTAATTCCCCAAATAAATACTTTCAACAGATTTCACCCGGAGAAAAATTTCCTCGGTTTAGAAAGGAGTCCCGAGATGTCTTTAATCCTTTCTGAAGAATTCGGGTACTGATGTAAGGCATGGGTTGTTTTAATCTAGAATTTAGAAGTCATAATTCGACTAACTGCTCAGCTGGTAGCTCGGGTAGACCGCCAGTAAGGAATCTCTCAGCTCGATCTGGACTTGAGAAGAAGAGTTTGACACAACCTCGACCTTTGGCCAGAACGCCACTCTTGGCAATGGTACTCAAATGGCTGACAACGTGCGAGTCATCCTTGACATGATTGATTATTTGTTTACACAAGGCTCCTACCCGGGACTGCATACAAACTTTTTTATGTTTTTCCCAGTGGGCTCTCCGGCATTCCCTGCTACAGTAGTAAGCGTTACAATTGTGACATGTTTTGAATTCCCTTCTTGCCTCTAAACCCACTGCAGTCTTCCCACACTTGTTGTGTCGACAGTGTATTGTCCCACCTGTCCAATTCAAATCAGCAAAACTGAATTAAAATCATTATCATTTAGAACTTGTGTCAGGCCTGTCGACTTTCGCATACTTTCTCTGAAATTCTTTCTCTTCAACCAAGCCAAATTAACCTCACTTGTTCTCCTCAATTGTTCTCGCTCATAATGTTTGGCTAACGAGATCATGTAATTCCAACATTTCTAAAAACTTGCTCTCTTCTCGTGTAGAGAAGTAATCTGCGTCGTTAATGAACAAGGCATATTCCTAAAAAGTTGTTTTACGCAGCCGGAATGATAAAGTAGATATCCTGTGGCCCAAACAGGTGACATGCTCAATTAGTTCACTTTGTTCAGGAGGTATTGGATTGGATAAGCCAAATCGTACGTTACGCAAAAAACCTCTAAGAACAACACGAAAGAACACCTCAAATGGTTCCCTTGTGGGTGATGGCTTTCACTTTGACTTACAAACTTACCTATCGATTCATCCCTGCGTGATCTCGAACTACTCTTTTCTTCTTTATCCGAAACATCCAGATCAAAGGAAACTCGTCTAAGTCGGGCAGGGGTTGAAGGAGTTGACTCATTGAAACAAGGGAAAGCATTCACAACAGCTGCACTATTTATTGGATTGGCACCTGGAACCTCCGTTAGAATTCCGAAGGCATCATCATCAAGAAACGTTTTGTCACTCCGCGTGTCCCCCATATTATCTACCCCACATTCCTCCGGATGTGTCGTCGAAGTAATAATATTATACGAGTGTGATAATGGAGGATTTTGTTCAAGTTGAGTGGATTCAATATTGCTAGAAAATAAAAAGTCCGAGTCCGGGAAATAGGCAGAGTCTAAGGGTTGATTCATTCTTTGTTGCCAATCTGAAATCGGAGAAATGGGTCCAGGTTCTTGGGATGATACAATCCGTTCATTTGGAATATCAAGTACTGGAGAAGACTCTTTTGAAATCACAGGTTCAGCAGTATTTGTAGTGGAAGAGTGATGACCTAAAAATACACCACGCACCAACCGTTTCCATTTATGCACTCATGATCATTACAACACTTAATATTACACATGAAATGAAACATACAGAATATTAAGGGTCAAATTTAAGCGTGTAAATAAGATCAACGAATACAATAATTACTAGTGGATAGGCAAGGTATGAACTAGTAGTTGAAATAAGTCAAAACTGAGCTGAGCTAAATTTGAACTGCTCAAAGTGAATTCACCTCACAAAAATATCAAAGAAAAAAGTCGTCATGGGAGAAATCGTGCAAAGTGGAAAAGCGATCTTTTCCTTATACTTATTTGTCCTTTCTGAAGTCTAAACTGTTCACTACTAATGCCAACTAACCAAGGTCACCCGAACGAACCATAAAAAATGGGTAGCACAAAATTCGTCCAGTTTAAAGGCCTAAAAATTCGTAGAATTTTATGTCACAGCAAATGCAGAGGCCTAACAAAATTGTACCTGTCTATCTTTGGGGGTTAGCTAATCGTAAGTTTGTTTTACAGAGCTCGAAAGAACAAGCCACTCAAAATATTTGGTCAACAACTTTTCTTTTATATTTCTGGAGGATGACAGGCTCCAAACTTGAGTACCTTTAAAAAGCCTAGTTCTCAAAATAAATGTGCACTCTCTCATAATGAATGGATATTGACCCGAAAATATTACTTTCCGTCACCATAACCAAAACTCGGGGTGTAATTCTGAATGCGGGCGTTGTTGAAATGGCTCAATAATTGGTTTGTGGCATAACCAACGTATGACTAAGAAATTAGTGCTACACTACAAACTTATACCGGGCATTGTAAAAGCTGACGGGTGAGGTAAGAGGAAGTGAAAGCAGCATAATTGTTAATTGACACGAAAGGAATGGAAATGTATTGAATGTGAAAGGATGTAAAAAGAACTTAATTAATGACTGATTGTTCAGGTTTGAAATTTGATAGGATTGGGCGTACCTTTACTTCTTGATCTGATCTTTTTGTTAGGTCGCCTGAGAGCGAGCAAAGAATCAAGAATATCTTCCAAAGTAGGTGAAGACACTGTGGAGTTGGATCGCTCTTCCATTTGCTCTGCACATGCAAGCAACCATATAACCGGTCTCATGAGAAATAGTCAAGAAAGTAGAGAAAACGTCGAAATTTAGCATAGCATTCCAAAAATTAAAATCGATTTCTATCTTTAAATCTGTGCACACAACTTGGGGACGGGCAGGATAAGCAATCAACAGGCTAAATCAAATAGAAATCTAAAATAAGATAATTTCACAAATAATAAGGAACAATATTTTATCAATGGGTAACGAGCAGATAAATTATAAAATAAATCAAACATACCTTCTCCAGGCAATAGCGGAAAGTAACATAATATTTCGCGTTCAATGAATGTCTTTTCAATAACTGAAAAGGAAGGACTCAATTCTTGTAACTAGTGTCTACAAATCGAAATGCAGAAATCGTATAATGTACATCCCCATGAAACGAAACAACTTGGTTTTGGCATGTCCACCTCACGAGGGAACAGTTTTAAGTGTAGGCCGAGAACTAAGCTGATACGTCCCTAATTATTCAGACGTCCAGAGAAAACGGCAAACGCTCTTAAAAGGAGCAAATGTTATTTCGGTAAGACCTAGCCATTAGAAAAAATTAGTACAAGCATCTCTTCTGGGGTAATTTTGATATAGCAAACGCTAGCCATATAATTTCTTCGGAATTGCTGTATTATCAAAAAATATAAAGTACTCGATTACATGCATTTCAGTGAAATATCTCTGTGCCAGAATATAATTCTAAATTCCGACGGGTGCGCTGTATTTTTATATAGGGTCACGACCTCACGCCGACGAAATTAGAATCCTAAATGGAATTTCTAAACTAACCAGGTCAAGAAAATGTATTGCGAAAAATGCAAGAAATACAACTTATGTATTTTGTACTGCTACTTGTATTCTACACTACGACAACACTAACGATAAGTAGTGTATTCAATAAATCTCAAAACAATAAAAAGATGACAAAGTAATGTTTAAAAAATACAATGCGGACTGCAGGAAGCTTTATTTCAACGAATGACTCAACGTAATGAATAGGTCAGGTAAACGGTAATAAAATTAATAGCGAAGGGTAACAACAAAATTAGGTAATAAGGTAAGGATAATCAATCAATTACACAACATTGATCCTAATAATAAAACAATAATTGTACTTCTACAAAAGTAACGAATCAACGAATTTGCAATGGGAATGCATGAAGTATAGGAGAGAAAAGCGATAATGTTGTGAACATTCCGTAATGCTATAAAGTGTAACTAAATTAACTTAAAAATTGTACGAACTTTCTGGAATATGAGGAAATTTAACAAAAATAAAGACGACAAGGAATAACTCAATAGGTCAGTACTACTGTATTCACAGAAATAATATTAAGCAATTTTAACTTAACAACGTAACATAAAACAAAGTTAAAGATAGTCTTTCTTGAGTTTTGCTTTTGCAATAAAATATAATAATCTCACAAGGAACCATTTTGGTCAGTTTGCTCTTTTGTTTCTTATTAGTGCACATAGTACAGTATATTGCATTTCGAGCTAGAATCATGTAATAGGGTAAAAATAAAAATAAATCAAGTCACTTGACATTCTCAGTAATTCCAATTTCCCCGACAAACAGACAAAAATAGCTTCCTTGTAAACGTATTCCGTGCAAATGTCCTGTTTGCTGATTAACATTCCCAAAATCAATACTAGTTCTAGCGAAGCATGAGAAGATGGCAATTTTCCTGAGATAAAACTTAACTTTATTCCTGGGACTCGGGCCGAACTGTAGAAAACTATGCCAACTTTTAACAAAGGATAACAATTTTGGAATAATGAGTGGGCTTTATTTTTTGAGGGAGAAGGAGAGAACAGAATACATCAAACGCAAACACAAGAAAAACTAAAATGAATATTAAAGTAACAGAGGGATGCGAATTGCGTGCAGAGTGCAATAAATCCTGGATAAAGTAAGTAGTAAGTACGAAATAAATTGGAACCAAACTCATGTCATCAGAAACTCACCGTTTCTGGATAGGTATGAAGTAGTATAATTTGGGTTGGATGGACTCGTCAGGTCGTTCTCATTGGATTGATTTGACGTCCTATCTCCATCTTCTCGCTCGTACTTTTCTTTCTTCGTCGAAACGTTCATCAACCTATTATTTGTAGTACTAGTAGTATCACTCTGATCGTCGTAGCGATAAACGGCGGTAGGAGTATTCCGAATCGCTCCATCTATTCTTCGAGACGCCGGCATCACGACAGAGGGAGTATCCGGAGTTTCTGGAGAATCAATTGGCTTCGTTCCGACGAACGAGCTTTCCAACCAAACTAATCCTCGACGCGGTGATACCCTCCCATTTGTCCCGTCATCTAGTGGCTTCGACTCATTGACATAATCAACAATCGCATTCGACACTTCTTTGATGGAACTTCGAACCCTTCCAGACGAAAACAAATAGAATCATACGGATCAATTAAATCTGCAGTTTTTCGAAATTACTCTTCTGATGTCTGAAGTCATCCCAACATAAGTTTGCATCTCTGCCTTTCTCCAATCAATCAATATTTTCAGTAGAAACAAGTTTCGCTTACTCTTCCCATAAATCATCGGACTTGAATTTAACACGAAAAACCTTCCAATCAGGAAATAATTGAATTGATATTAATTGATATTCGCCGTAATGTATGGTAAATATCCATAATATTTCTGATAATATTTCTGGCGAAGAATGAATTTCATTTCCAATTTGCCTAATGGGGTTGCCCGAAGGAGTGACAATACTCTCAGAAAATAATATTATGACTATAATAGTAAGACTCAAATGTTGTTGTACCTGTTTAGTTTGTGGTTGTTTGATTCATCACTGTTGTTTAAACTTAGATCTGAGGCTGTTTCATTCTTCTGAGGAATTTCCTGAGTCACACTAGACACGGGTGACGATTTGTCAGAATGTGTTATCGAAATGGATACTTTAGTTTTCTGAGCAAGCAAATCGGCGGCGAGACGCTCCGACGGTGTTCTGTACAGGGTTTTTGAGTTAAGACGTTCTTGTGATCTCCATCCTAAATAGGGCTGTTTTGTGAAACTACTGTGCCTTGTGCTTGGACCAGAGGCAGTCGGAGTTGACGTTGAAGATCCAACACCGCCAACAGGAGATGGGGAAGGAGATAAGGACGCGGGACTAGCACCACAGCTCATCCGTTGTGTCGCAAATCGAGTTAACGCATACGGCATCCCGTACCTGGAAATCATAGAAATAAATTCAAATGTTCAGAATTCGACTTTTATCAATTCATACAAAGAAGATTACTTAGAAATTTTTCGGAACTGTCGGAAACCCCGTTGACTATCGCGGTCGAATTATAATGAAAACGTTATGAAATACTCATGTCGTGTGAACTAGATTTTACTAGAACACCGTGGACATGATACACTTTATCTCACCATCGTTACAGTAAAACTCAAAACAAGTCCCTAATTGTCGGAATATCCATAAAAGAAATTAGGGCAATGGAGATGTGAACTAACTGGAGGAAATACTTCGTAATACTACGCGAGCTTTAGTATAACCATAACCCAATTGCAACCTGTGTTACACTCTCGTCACGTTTGTGTGATATTTCTGTTGCTTTCAACAAAATTTTATCCGAGTTGTGTAGTTCAATTTAAATTCACCATTATTTCCAAATCCAACCTAATTTCCAGTGTTTAACCATGCACTGGATGCAAGGAAAGGAAGGGAACGTAGAAATTCTATGATTGGATTGGATTGCATTGCGATTCTTTATTTACGTGTATTTTCAAATACATTCACACATACGGCTGTACGCTCACTGTTTGTCTGACAATGGTAACAATGAAAGAGTACAAAATAAAGTGCGAATACGAATAAAGCTAGCATATCATCATATGTATATCGCATCATATGTATATCATATCAAAACAGAGGGCAAAAAAATTTAACCCCCCCCCCGCCCTCACCGATTGGGCTGAAATTTTTGTTTGGTAGTTCCCCACCCCATGGGCACTCTCGGAAAAATATTTTTTTTTTGCGGAAACGCCATCTTGGTCTCCATTTTGAAAATTCTAAACTTGCTCCGATCGGGCTGGGCTGAAAAATTT
>JAQGCA010001737.1:0-16164 GCA_034698945.1 Protaphorura quadriocellata
GCTTAGTTAGCACTGTGTTGATGTTCTTATGTTTAGGTTCACAATGTTCTAATCCATGTACAACAATGTTATTTTCAATTTTTCTAACGTAAGCGGATTCTACAGTCAACTTAATTTTTTCACAATTTTCAACATTCAATTTTACATCACTCTCGAATTCACTAACATTTTCTTGAAACTTATGTAAAGCCACATTGTTTTTGACTGTGTCTAATTTTACATCTCTGACAATTTTCTCTTGTGACTTTAACATACCTTCTAAATGAGCAATTTTTTCTTCAATTACTTTAACTTTGCCTGACATTTCAATCATAGACAGTTTTAATGAGTCTAGATATTCTTTAATTTGTCCTTGCGTTTGCAGACGGACCTTATCTGCAAAACCATTTACCATGCTCATGATCTCCTGTAACGTTAAAGGTTTTTCAGGTAAATCCGGGTCAATTGAACCACCTGAGTTTGAGCTGGGGCTTCCAGCGTTGGCCTTGGATTTACCTTTTCTGCCGCTCATGATAATGTAATTATATTATACTATACAATATATATAATCGTACTTACAGAATTTTTCCCGTCTCAATCAACGGCAGAAAACCAAAAAACGTCGAATTTCACCAATTCTCTTTAAATTTCTTAAGTAATAACAATTTTCACAGGTGTAGCACAATATACTGGACAAAGTGTTACCAAATTAAATATTAATAAAGTTAAAGAAATCCACTTGAAATTACAAATTGTTGGACCACACAAAACATGCGACTAGCCTATCTGCCTGTCTCTCTCTCTCTTAGGGAATCTTATTAGCGGATCTATCCACTTATTGAAATTGAAAATCCGATGCACGAAGCCGCGCTGACGAGCGTAAAATCACTATCGACCATTTAATTTGAAACAGCATGAAAATACTCTGAAACTCTATTTTCTTTACAAAAGCATGCCCGAAATAATATTATTACAATAATAATATTAAATTTTGATAAATCAGTTGAATCCATCTTTTTGGCTATATTTTTATGCAATATTTAATTTTTTTTGAAGAAAGTCTCATATCCGCTGGCGAGAAGAAAATCTGATTTTTATCTCCAGAATGCCTTGCCAGTGAAAAATCAACTTTTTCCAAACTGGTTCAATAAAATCTTATAGCAAAGAATTGGGAAATCTCGGGCATAGACGGATTTTGGATCATACTCCAGTTTGTCAATGTCATTTTCTTTCCTCCATTCAGTATTCTGAAATTCACAAAATCAATGCTCAAATTTTGTAAATATTCTGCCTTGTAAAATTAACGGTCATTAAAAGTACTGCTTACCTTTTCCAATAATTCCTTGGCTCCTTCCAAATCATACTTTTTTTCTAGAGCTTGTTTGTTAGCCGGCTAATTTCTGGTTTGGAAAATGATTGTAATTCCGACTTAAGTCTAATCCAACGGAGTAAATAACTATCTTCTTTCATCCAATCATGTCGTAAAAAATGCTCAACCTCTGATCTGAGCTGTTAGAATAAACATAGTTATATTTATGTCATAATACTTAAAGCTAGAAATACATAAAAATATAGCTATTAATTGTCGTTTAACGTAGGTGTGCAAGAATATTTATTTTTTCAGTATTACCCTTCTAAGGGCCGCTCTATCATTAGGAGTCACGGGTGGATCCGCTGATGCCAAATTGATTACTTTGAATAGGATTAATAATACGGGAACAAAATGCAACAAACTGGATTTCATTTTAGATTGGCTGGTGGTGAGTAAATATTTTGAAATGAAAGGAATTTCACAATCACAAAGATTCAGCTTGAATTTCAAAAGTGGAGCGAATTTTGCAAGGAATGGACATTGAGTATTTATACACCGAAAGTTTGAATAAATTCGCAATGCCAAGTCATACTCGTTACAAGTCAGTGTCTGTAATTTAACATACGCGTAAATACCGGTTTTCCTCGTTCAATCGGCCATTATTTAGTGGATTGAGAGTGTTCACAGAATTTGTGAGTTCAAACAACCTAATACAAATGCGCATGGTAAATTTAAATCGGTAAATACCAAGAAGAGCAAATCAAGTTTTCTCGAGGATTCTCGGTCGTGGAAGAAAATTGTACGAGTCGGTTCTTCGAAATCAGTATAAAATCCAAATCCATTAAAAAACTAAACAAATCTATTTTAAATTCTGGAATAATGAAGTAAACAATTTTTTTCGGGAATTTGTGACAGTAGATTTATCGTACAATTCTCACATGGGATGTACTTGATGTGTATACAATGATATTGACCCATCGAGATTTTCGAGATAGATGAAAAAACTATCCTCCTATCTTAAAATTCTCATTTTTTAAAATTTATTTCTTCGAATCCACCTGTGCTAAACGAATTAATGATTTATATTCCAATTGATTCCGGAAAGTTCACTAGGGTAGGCGGGGTTAATTATTCCACCTGGGCTAATTATTCCAACTTTTTGTAAAGTCTATTGCGCGCGCTACACATATGTCACAAAAATATAAAAAATTAGAACGGACTGGGAAAACTCGCGGTCAACGATTTCGTCACTTCCGGAGCTAAGGAATTGTGAAGATTCTGTACCAGGTAACACACATCCATTTTTTCCTGATTTCTACTATTCTTTGTAAATCTTGAACCAACTTACTTTTTGTCATCTGATTTTAATTATTTTCTTAGTTTTGATAAAATCTTCCAAATTTTGATAAAAAGGAAGAACGGTCTAATTATTCCAATGATATTTGGGCTAATTTTTCCATATGTGTCACGCGTTAAAACTAAAATTATCGTAAATTCGACCAGGAAATTCAAATAAATACTGAACTGTGCTAATTATTCCAACAGTGAATTTTAGTTACCCCAATTATCCTTGAAAGAAACCCGTTAGAAAAATTAGCCCGATCACTCGGCTGGTACGGAATAACTAGCCCAGGGGTGTTAAATAATTAGCCCGAATCTTGTTTTTTGGTCCTCGTTGCCATGATTACGTAAAATTATTGTTTCACAAAGGTTAGAGGAGGTTAAACGTTTAAAAAAAATAGATTTTGGAGAAGATCGCATACTTGATGAGTCCGAATCCATATGTTCATATAATACGAGATAATGACCCTGTGAATCGTCCAGGCACAAAAGTAGGAATAATTAGCCCAGCTTACCCTACAAGTTGAAACTCCGCGGATTATTTCTTGAAACTATTTATTACTGGAAAATAAAGCCTCCAACCCTAAGAATAATATTAAAAAAATATTTCAAATGTCGCAAGAAAGAAAGAAAGTTGTTTTTTAATATTACGTGATTCATTTTTTGTATACCTATTTATCTATTTCCGTATTCTAAGTCTGATGTAAAACGGTTGGTTCAAAGATACTGATTTTTTATTTATTTTATTCCTTGTGTTAAATTCCGTTCCTTTTAATAAAACTTAATTGAGCAAGAAATATTGTTTTACAATTACAAAAGTTTAATTCACGATTTAGTTTAAATTATGAAAAATTGACTCTTTATGTCCTTGTGTTCACATTAATTCGTAGGGTAGGGTGGGCTAATTTTGACCACTTTTCTGGGATGGCTTGTACCTTCAGCCCATAGGAACCCATTTGGTAACAAAATGAAATTATTTCCGAAATTTTTTACTTCCGTTTCCATAGGCGACGACCAACAATTAGCAACAAGGTGAGAAATCCCCAGATACGAAGCCGTGTTTCAAATTTGACCACCCGCTTTTTCGTTTCTTTGGGTACTCGTTAAGTAGGTACTGGATTGGATTGGATTGGATTCTTTATTCACGTGTTTTTTACCAAATGCATTCACACATACAAGTATTCTCGTTGTTTGTCTCACGACGGTTACACAAAAAATCTTTTCGATGATAAAATGAAAATAGATAGACTATAAATAGAAACGTAGCCGAATTGATAAAATACAACATTTGGAACTTAAGCGTATTACAGAAATAATCTACTTAACTATATAGAGAGAAAGGTACGAATTCCACTACCTAACTGTTCCCAAGTAACCGCTACTGACATTTGTAACCGAATTGGCTAGATGGCAGTGGTATAGAATTGCGAGGAGTGTGCCTTACGACATCTTAATTTTGGATGTGGTGCTTGAGGTGTCTTGTTACTATAATGCTCACCGCCCATTCACGAGAAAGCAAATTGTTTGCAGACTCGGGATTGAGCCCCCACCCGAAATACCTACATTTCTCTCTATACATAGACAAATTTTGAAATGGTACAAATTTTAGTAAAACAATCGAACAACAACACAATAAAAATTACTATACTATTAGTACTTACTATATTCAAACCGAAACTGAATCTCCTATTTCAAATAAACATATTTCCGGGACTTTCTGCAGAATTGACTGAGATTTCTTTTAAACTTATCGTAAGGAGTCTTAAAATTCCATAAGGCCGGTGGAAGTGAGTTCCATAACTTCACTGACTGAAAATCAATTGCAGAGTCCGGAAAACATATCTTATTAGTAATTACATTAATGAGTTGTCTCTGACTGGTGGGACTAACCATAAAGAATTCATCATATGATTACTGTTTGGGGTGTAAGTATGGGGAAACCATCTTCAATATTAATTGGGGTAAAATTCAATTTAATTGGGGTAATAATAATAATAATGCGAACATGGCCTATTGGTCCATGTTGAATAAATCGTACAAGGAAACTAGACTTGATCTGCCCAACCAGACCATGACTGGAAACCCAATGTTAAATAAAAATTTGAGTACAGTAGGACCAATATTACATGAAAATCGTAGTTGTTCCCTTTTTTATTTCAAAAAATATTTCAAATAAGTACGAATGTTTACAAATAGTTTAGTCCACTCTGTAAGAAACAGCGTGTCCAGGGGTGTTGACAACCTTGGTCAAAACAGCTTCTCGCACAGCTGGTCCGGAGATGACTGGGTGTGCGCCATAAGCAACAGCTGGGGCAACAGCGCCGTAATGGACAGCTGGGGCAACAGCGCCGTAATGGACAGCTGGAGCAGCAGCGGCGTAATGGACAGCTGGGGCAACAGCGCCGTAATGGACAGCTGGGGCAGCAACAACAGCTGGAGCAGCATAAGTCAGAAGTGGTGAGGTGGCAGCTGGAGTGGCTCCGAATTGGTAGGTGTGGACACCATGGGACGCATAAGTGAGAGCTGGGGCAGCGAGGACACCTCGCTTCTTACGGCCACTACGGGCAGCAGCTTCAGCGTGAGCGACGGCGTGTTCAGCCTTGGCTTGAGCGACCTCTGGGGTGTCAAGGACTGGAGCTGGTCCGACAAGGGGCCCTGCAGTACAAATATTTATTTAGAAAGGTAACCCGTAGTAGTTGTAACAGCTAAATCGCAGAAAACCTCCCTAAATTGGTAATATTAGCCATTTTTCAAAAAAAAATTGTTAAAATCTCGTATTTTCCTCAAGATTTTGCTTTCATTCCCTAGTGGCCAACGGAAGGTACCCCGAAAATGTACTTCTAATAGTATTAACCGCTAAAACCCTGAAAATCACTTTGAATTGGCAATATTTGGCATTTTTCATGTAACTTTGTCGAAATCGCGTATTTTCCTCGACATTTTGTTTAGATTCCCTGGTGTCCTACGGAAGGTACCCGAAAATGTACCCCTAATAGTAGTAACACCTAAAACCTTGAAAACCTCCATAAATTGTCACAATATTCAACATTTTTTAAATGAATTGGCCAAAATCACGTATTTTTCTTTCGATTTTGGTATCATTCCCTCGTGGCCTAAAGAAGGTACCCCTAAGAGTATAGAACTGGAACTGACCTGGAAGGACATGGACTGGAGCTTGGGGGAGAGCGTTGGACTCAACTCTGAAACCTCCTTCATCAGCACGGTAGTTGACGCGGATCTCATTGCCATCGGGGTTGACGTAAGCATAGGAACCACTGACACGTCCAGCAGCGTCACGGACAGCGGCGTGGGCTTGTCCGGGGTGGGCGTAACCGTAAGACGCTTGACCGAGTTCATCTTGAGCGTGGTATTGGGTCTTCAAGGCTGGGGCGGCAACGACGGCTGGGGCAGCAGCGTAATGGACAGCTGGAGCATGGGCGTAACCGATGGCTGGGGCGTGGGCGTATCCGAGTCCGGCGTATCCGATAGCTGGAGCAGCAGCAGCGTAACTGATGGCAGGTGCGTGTGGGTATCCTGCGTATCCGATGGCTGGGGCAGCGGCATAGCCGAGTCCGTTGTAGCCGACGATACCTCCTGGCTTGGCGTAAGCGCAAGCGAAAAGAGCGACAAGGATCTGAAATTATTCAAAAAAATGAATTTTATTCAAAATCTTCAAAAAATATCAGTCCGGAAATGCACAGAATTATTGAAATGATTGCGGAATTCCAAATTTCTCAGATAACTTCGGTTATTCACTCAAAATCTTAAAAATTTTACAGTTTTTATGAAGATTTGACTTGGAAAACTCTCAAATATCGGATGGAAGTCATTAAATTTAGATTTGAATCAAAAAATTTCAATTGATACCCAAAATTTGGCATTAAATTTATGAAAATTATTGGTGAATCAAAAATTCGTGAATTTGTCAAGAAAATTTAGATTATTGTAATAAATTTTTAAGATTCGAAAGATGTTCTCAAAAATTCGAAAGAAATCTCCGTCAAAATTGCAGATTCGAACCGATTTTGTATTTAAAAGTGTACTGGACCAAAAAAAATTGTCCAAAAATTAAAATTTGATTGTTTTTTATGAAATAAATCCTTAAAATAACTCACGATTGATTTCATGTTTGTTGTTGAACTGCTGAAGGAGTTGAACTGAATGAGCAGTGGGCGAATCATTGCTTTTATAATGGGAATGTTTTTCTTTGTACTTTTTTCACGATCGGACCATTCCTTATGTAAATCAAGTGCAAATAGCAAAGGAGCGGAGCAAATGAGAGTGAGAGTTTTGGGAAGAAGTCGTCCTTGAAATGCAGAATTCCAATTGACTCCCATTCAGAGATTAAGGAAGTTCAGAGTCAGTCCATGCATTTCTGAACAACTGGGACTCCTCCAAAAAAAAATCTTAATTGGAGCGACTTGTGTGTGGACAAGACAGGGCAGTGGATTTATGAACGTGTGTATCGTATATGGTCAATTACTGCAAGCGATCTAAATATGATTAGACAGGAACGCATCCTGTTTTCTCAATGTGAAAAAATAGGAACCACACCCTCCTTCTCCAACCAACTTCCTGATTTTCTCAAGGTTTCAATTCCCCGGATATTTTAGTCAATTTCAATTTCAGGGTCCAAATATTATGGTCCCCTTATTAACAACAGTTAAAACTGATTTAAAAATTCTACTATGCCTAACGTAGACTTGTATTCGCAAGTTATAAGACACGTGTGGTGCGTGGTCAAATTAATTCTCGTACCTGCTCATGCTCTTAAATGCTATTCTCAATTGGACCCCAAAGAGGTACCCCTAGTAGAAGAAAACGACCAGAAAATGAAACAAGACTTCCAAGTGGCGTCACATAAATATATGCACAAATTAATCAAGATTTGCCCGTAAAAATAGCCAAATTTCTTTATTGACCTGGCGGAGGTACCCCTGGTAGTAGAAATAATTACAACAAATCAATCATAATCTGTTCAGAAGGAATTGAACCCCGGTACTGTCTCGAAACTGTAATGCTATTACTATGTCGGCATGTACAGGGTGGGGCAAAAACTTCGATCCCAATCCAGTTGATATTGAGCGTTGCGGAAATTAGTGCAGTGCGATATTAATTCTTTTTTTTATAGAATATCGACGTAGTTCATCGCAGGTGTGTGAACGTGACTTAGCAAAATTAGGGAGAGAAAAAAAGAATTGGATGGGAAGATTTTTTGCAACCTCTATCTACGTTCATTACGATAGTTTAGCAGATCATTTAGCATGGGGAGTACGAGCACAACAACTACACGACGTACAACGTAGTCGGACAAAATTCTGCAACGTCTTGCCATTGCGTTGAATTACAAGTTTCATTTTAACCATTAGTTTTAGTGCAACTTTTTAAATTCATAGCCATGTGACCCTCTAAACGGGTCCTCCTTGCACTAAGGTTGGGTAGATTAGCCCATCTAGTAAATGACTAAGACATGGGAAACCGAAAAAAAACCGAATATCAGATCTGAGTGTGAAATATTGAGAGAAAGAAAATATTAGCTTTGCCAATTTGAAACAAAGGATGACTTTCATTAACTTATTTCGTTCGTGAAACAATCATTTAAGACATTTGGCTGATGAGGGATGTACACTGGGTGTAACTCCCCGATTTTTACGCTAATTACGTAAGACACCAATTATTCAATTTTATAATTTATTCCATTGACTTGGTGACATGGTTTACTAATTAAGACGTATTTTCTTTGATTCTTGAAAAAATTTATGTTAAAATCAAATTTTGGTAGGAAGTATTTTGAATTATTAATAAATAGGTCATTTACACCCGGAGTACTTTCCTCGTGAGTTAAGATAATAAATCATGTTTCCTCAGATTGTGTCAGCCCTTTTCCTCATCAATTGTAATTGAAATTCTTGTGTACAGGGTGGCTATTATATACTGTTCCCCTTTTCACGTAGGGTATGTTGTTTACTATTTTAATAAGGTGTACCCCCAGTAGTATGGTAAAACTAGAGGCTCTTGAGTGTCTTAATTACAATTCCAGTCCATTAGTGAATACATCCGTTCAACTGTACCAGAAACAGTAATCGAATTACGCCGCAGTTGACCATAGACATGTTAGTCACCCTGTAAGATAATGATAGTGATGTTAAACGTTCTAAAAATACATAGTTTGGGGCAGGTGGACACACTTATCCTTTTGAAAGAAAGGTATGACAATGAGGATTGGCAATGGTTTCAATTCAAACTGCAGGAAATCTATATAATTAGCTTTCAACATGGAGAAGACAGACAGACTTTGAGTATTTGTATATGCGGAGGATTTTCGGCGTACATCCAACAAAACTCTTGATCTTCATCTTCATCTTTGTTTCCGACTGCACTGGAATTGGATGGGAGTGTTCAGAAGGAACCAAATATCAACTTGACAGTTTACCGCTCCATCCAGACACACTCAAGACAAATACAGGAGTAGCTCTTACGCGCTCTAACCCATTGGATTCGTAGACAAAGTGGCCATTTTCAAAAAAGTGACCATTTTCAAAAAAAAAAAATTATTTCAGTCTGTGCCCGCGTCAAATTTTAAGTTCGACGTCGAGTTTTACATGAAATTAGCGGGAATTGAGAATATTCGTGTAATCTAACTGACAAACCACAAAACTAAAACAAAATTAGCTAAGATTGAATTGAAAATGTCAAATTTTTGACCAATCATCGCTTATTAGTGTGGAAAGATGAGCTTGACCGCTTCGGACAGTGAGAGTTACCCAAAGGCATTTGACAAAGATGAGGTAATAAGTGTTAAACACAAATCAAACCCTGGTTTTCCTTACTGTTCCATTCAAAAATAATTAAGTGTTGATATATTTTAGTTAGTATTATTGCATTTAGAGAATTATTTACGGATCTCAACTCCTGGTCTCAGAAATTGTCAGAAATATCAAATAGCATGTCACACCAAATGGAATGCATTTCCTTCCCTTAAGTGATTGAAATGAGTTGGCAGATGCATTCCATGAGGAAGCCCTCCAAGGTGTCACCATATTAAATAATTGGCACTTTCTTAAGTTTCGGGCCGAAAACAAACAAAGTGTTTAAGAAATTTGAATCTTACAATTTTTGACATGTTCCTGCTAATTTTAGTTTACCACTAATTGGCCCATATAGCATTGATCGATGTCTTCCCTGAATTTATTTATTCATATATTTTACTTTACAACACAAAAATACAAAATCAACATGACAATTCCCCAAATAAACGGGCAATTAAATCGACATGCAAATCAATCAGGTTTTCCTAGTTTGACAAGGTAACTTGATTCTTTACCTACAGGCAACAATGCTCAGTATCAGTAGGTATCCAACAATAGATGCCTGATCTTAGTGATAGCATATAATATTTGCGTATTCTTAGTTATTGCTTTGACTGGGTACCGAGTGTTCGCTATCACTCGCTGTGCGAAGTCTCAGTTTTTGCACTGGCAGTTCCATCATTAGAGATCTCTGTGAATAGTTGCTGGGTCTTCGTAATCGATTACAATAGGTGGGTATTGTCATTCTTATTTCATAATAATAGGTGCGGAATTTTGGTTTTCGCCTACAATATGTTCGATGTCTCAGTTTTGGCGTACAATAGGTGCGGGTCTGTGTTTTCGCATACACTAGGTACTATGTTTGCTTTGTATCACACAGTCGGTGCGGTGCGCTTTTCGCCTACGATAGGTGCATGGTCATTTTCGCGTACGATAGGTGCAAGCTACTATGTTGGGTTATATCTCACAGTAGGTGCGGTGCTCTTATCGCGTACGATAGGCGCGTGGTCATTTTTGTGTAGGATAGGTGCAAGGTACTATGTTGGGTTATATCTGACAGTAGGTGCGGTGTCCTTTCCGTATAATAGGTGCGTGGCCATTTTCGCGTATAATAGGTGCGGTATAGCATTCTTCTCCTGTACAATGGGTGCGGGGTCTATCTAGCGTACAACAGGTGGTCCGTGTTTTCGCATATATTAAGTACTATGCTTGTTTATATCTCACAATAGGTGCTGTGTTCTTTCCGAACAATAGGTGCGGGGTGCGTGTTGTTGCATACATTAGGTACTATGTTTGGTTATATCTCAGAATAGGCGCGGTGTCCTTTTCTCGTATATGAGGTGCGGTGTCCTTTTCGCTTACAATAGGTGCGGGGTCTATTTCACGTAACGTTAAATACACAGTATCGGCCCAGAAAGCATTTCCATAATCAAAGGTCACTTGTTTCAAGTAGTCCCTCATTTACAGTTTGCCCTTGCAAGAAAAAGGACGGGATACAATGTTCCCTTGTAAGAATTTAGAGACTGGAAAGTGGCCAACAACACAGTATCGTTGGGATAAGAGAACTTCATGTTGTGAATCAGTTTACTGCGACACAATCGAGGTTTTAAAATTTGTATCCACCTACACGAAAAGATATTTTTGGACAAGTTGACATTTTTCCTTTGCCCCACTAAACCTAAGCCTCTTGTACTTGCCTAATCCTAGTATTTGACTGAATTTAGAATCAGGGATTTTCATCTGGGTTCCAAACCATGTTGTACATTTCAATCTAAATAGCCTGTATGTACTAAAGTTTTATTTCTCTTCAAATTTGTTTGTTTCTTAGTGCCAGTGAGTGTTCTAGAGCAGCTGCTAGTGTCAATAATTAATCCAAACATTGTTTAACTTCATTTTAATTTAATATAAACTAATTGAATTTTATTAAATTACATTTTATTGGATTAAATAATTAAATATTACAAAATGCACGCGGGTAGTATGAAAATTAAGGCTGAGAGGAATGAGTGGCGGACTGGGAAAGATTACACTGTCCAGGTCGTCAATCCGAATGCTAAGGAAGTTAAGGTAAATATTATTTAAAAAATAAATACTAATTATATAATCCGATTTTAATTATCTTTGTGGTGTCGGGTAATGTGACACCCTAGCGGCGTATAACGCGAATGTTGTCACGTGACGAATTAATTAGTTAAATTATAGTTTGCAATATAAATTCAAAATTTTGGACGACACTTCAATAAGAATTAATTTAGGTAAAAATTTGAAAGAAAGTGTTGCTCCAAATAGTAGGCCACACTTTTATTTTATGTCACACACTTGTTTCTATTTTTGTGGCTTTGCCAAGAATGTTATTTGTAGTGCTCTTTGGATTATGTTGCAATTCTATACGATTCTACAAACTGAATTAGGTTCCAGATTCAATGATGATCACTGAACTGTCATAGTTACCAACTTTATTTCATGGTTTCAGATATTTTGCAGGGTGGAGGGAAATATCTTAATATACGTATCTTGGTAGAAAATATGATATCTTTGAAGGGGTCGTGAATGAAATTTATAGACTCTGATATTTTCTCACCTCGCAAATCGACACACGTGACCGGCACGGGTTCAAATCCTCGTGGCCTCACAATTTTTCCTCCAATATTTCTAGTAATAATAACGCTCTAAGTCAAGCCGAACTAGTATTTTCATCTTGGTTTTAGCAAAACATTTTTTTTAAATAATTTTTAATGTGAAAATTAATATTGTTTTATTCAAATCCGAATCAGCATGGAAAATCTGTTCAAAAGTTGCGTTTAAAACTGTCACGTTTCCAAGGATAAAAGATCAGAGTCTGTATGCAAAATATTAAAATTGGTGTCAATGGGGGCGAGTTGATGCAAGTCAGTTATCCTTAGGGAATTAGGCCGACTCTATTCTACCTCTGACTGCATTTATTCTACGACCATTTGTTAGAGAAATGCATCGTACCCTAAAGTCGTTCAATTCAATTGAGTTGAGAATTCTGGACCGGTTGGACCCGTAATGGTTGGTCCGAATGTATGTCGTAGTAATGCTCAAGAACAAAGGTAGGTACTTAGAATGTGAGTTTTCAGAAAATGTAACTTTAACTTTGATTCACCTCGTCTTCTTTCTTATTCGTGTACTTGGTTTTAGCCAATCTCACCTTGAACATTGTACAGGGTCACGCACAACTTTTGCCCCCCCCCCCTGGTCAGCCCAATCTGGAGAGCCGGGCAAAAAGTAAGATATGCATTTTGTAGGGAATCTTATTCCGGATCTAACGAGCTATTCCGATATAAAATCCGTTGCGCGTAGCGAGCGTCGCTGCCGAGTATTTAAGTACAAAACGGCATGAAAAGACACCAAAAAATACGCTTTCTGCTCCAAAGACGTGACCAAAATAATTTTTTTCAAAAAATGTATCACCTTTTCTGCAATATTTTTTTGCAATTTTTAAAATTTTGTTGGATTGGTTTGGAGGAAGACAATTTTTCGCTGCCAGGGTATTTCGAAAAACAAATTCTGTTTTTTTTTTTCACCAAAATGCCCTGGGAGCGTAAAGTCTACTTTTTCCAAACCGGTCCCACAAAATTTTAAAAATTGCAGAAAGTTATTACAAAAATGGTGGCTTCGACGGATTTTTTCAAAAAAAAATTATTTTGGGCATGTTTTGTAGCAGAAAGCCTAATTTTGGGGGTTTTTTTATACCGTTTTCTACTTAAACGCTTGTCAGTGCCGCTACTAGCAACGGATTTTCAATAGGAATGGCTCCTTAGATCCGCAATAAGATTTTCTACAAAATGCATATCTTACTTTTTGTCCGGCTTCCTCAGATTGGGCTGGCCAGGGGGAAGGAAGGTTATGATCCTGTACATAGTCAGTCAGTTTGCAAATAAATTAAGCTGGCTACGACATATAACAAATGCATTTAGACATAGATGTACCTGGCAGCAAGTGTTTTATCGTTTGCCATTACTCTTTATATCAAACTCTCATAAAACAAAGTAGTTGTAGTGCATTTTAGTGCAGTCGCTCCTAAATTTACCTGGAATTGGTGAGACGGTTGTGCACTAAAGTGGAAGATTTTCCCTATCCGACAGACTAACAAGATAATTCCATCAAACTCACAAGGGAGTCACTCTTACTGTAAATTCGTACCAATTTCACACTACAACACAAAAAGCTGTCGAAATTTGTTGCCCGTGTTCCAACTTACCCTATCAGTGACCACAAAGGCACGACAAAAAAAATTGAAATATTTTAAAAAAATTACAAATTACAAAATTATAAAAACTAAAAAAAATGAATTTAAAAAAATTACATTATTTGTGTGTACTAGCCAAATTTTTCATAAATCTTTGCAAGATGAGACGCTACCTTGTAACCACTTTATTTTTATTAAGAGACAGAGAAGAAAGTAATTGAGTTTGGACGGACGGTGTCAATTTTATGGTTATTGTGACACAGAAAGTGACAGAATAATCGTGTTAGAATGCAATTTGGCCAAGTGCATGGAATTGTGATCTTTTGTGAAACGGAATACTCTTGAGCAGTAGAAACGTCTGTTGACCGTCACATTTCCTCTCTTTACTTCAGTCCAGAAAGTAAATTAATTCTGTGTTGGTCAGAACGAAGAGTAGAGAATCAAGAATAAAAAATTAAGGCTCTACGGCATTGGAAGACCTCCTAAATTACAGTTTCAGGTGGCACAAAATTCTACCGCCGTTATAACGAGATTTTTTCAAAAAATTTACAAAAATATTCTAGTTTCTTAGAATATTGTCAAAAAAAAGTTGTGTTATTTGGAAATAAAATGGCATTGTACGGTCCAAGCGCGCAGATTGGGACGACAGGTTCTAAACAACGGAAGGAAGTGTCAGTTGGGGGTGAAATGGACGCACTATTGCTCGGCAGGACTAAAGTAAGAAAAAACTAGCTTGTTACTTTTATCCCGAGTTATGAACCACCCTGTACAATAAAAATGCCATACATTTTTGTATGAAGTGTAATCTTTGGTTCACTTCATTTAACAATTTCCTCAGAGTCAGAATGTATTTGGTGAAAGCCAAAAAAAAAAAAAAACTCCGAAATACGGGGGAATCGATTTTCACACAAATACGTACGTGAAATAAGCCCTGATAAAAATTGGAAGGAAGTCTTATGGAAGTTAATGAAGAGTGAGGGTACGAATGGGATGTGTTAGGGGGCGTGTGTAATAAAAGTGTAATTAAGTGTCATTTGTGATCTCACAATAGAGATAATGAGGCAATCAGCTCCACAATTGAGATCATTTCTCAGACTCAAGGCTCACAAACTAATTCTCTCATACTCTGCCTTGAATCTCTGCTCATAAAATATTTTTTTTGACAACTTCCCTACTAGGTAAGCTCACACTGTCCAAATATAATAAGTCAAGTAGGATTTAAGTCCCGCAGAGAATGGTTTTTTACTGATTTCCGCTTGCATTCGAATGAATAAATAATTTAGGGAAATTGTAACTACTTATAAGAGCACAAGTTATTTCTTTTAGGGACAAAGTTACATTTTTTGACGGACACGATTACTCCTTCTAAGGGTAGAAGTTACTAAGGGGCAAAGTTACAATTTTTAAGGGGCACAGAAATTAGCAGCCGTTCGATTCCTGGAGCTCAAATGTTCAATTTTTGCGCACTGAGATAATTTAGCGCGAATATGTAAGGTTTGTTACATTAATTGAGGTCACTGTGCGGTCATTGTGGTTCAAATTCGTTGACATTTGTATCAGAAATAAATTTAATTGGGTCAAAATCATAAATAAATTATACGCCAAGATATTGAGGTCACTGTCTCCACAATATTTTCCAATGTATTTCTCTGATCTAATCTTTGCCAGTAATCTATCAATTAAGCAAAATAGAGGAAAGGCATAGAAAAATTCATTTTTCATAATACAGTAAAAGCGTCAACAGGTTCAAAAAAACGGACCATGACACATATCACTTGTGGGCGTGGTCTATGGGTCACATGTTCATAAACGAGGGGGCGGGACGTAGTAAATTTCCATACTCCACTCCCGTCAAAATCAGAACAAAATTAATTGAGTTCGGATTGAAATAAATTTGCCCTAGTTTGAATTGCAAGAAATTGATCCGTTGGGGATAGAATTCTAGGGCAAATCTGAGCGGTAATAAATATTAAGATATCCATTCTGTGTAAAAATGGATTGAAAAAGAAAGACAATATGAATTGTGGAAAGACTGAACAGTCACGGTTCACAGTTTTTACAGTTTATAGACCGTCAAAGCAAAGTGAAACCATTCATTCCGTACAGCACAAAGACCGACGACAAATAAATAGGAGGTACGGAATGGGAATGACTGATATTTCTCTTCCAGATGTCTTTTCCCTCAAAAAAAAAAGAGAAATAAGCTCGCAAACCAGTCAGTCACTTCATTTCACTATCAGGGGAAACACCGCAAATATCCTAGTCCTGTCCAGTCATGTCTGCTAATACCCGGGTTTTTAGGTCTACCTGCACACACCCGCACTTACATGTACAGTATGTTCCCATCTGTCACTCTGAGAATCATAAAGATCTCACCCACGACAGGACGGAAAAACTCTAAATCAACCATCGCAAAAATACTTTTCAGTCAAAACCGAAACAAACATTGTGCGGGAGTAACCGCCACCTACAGTCCGCACCCGGGTATTCCGCTTTAATATATTTGTGAT
>JAQGCA010001738.1:0-16160 GCA_034698945.1 Protaphorura quadriocellata
CCAAGTCTGTCGAATCTAGTTCCAAGTCTGTCGATTCTAGTTCCAAAGTCTGACATTCCTCAAACCAAGTCTGTCGTCCCTCCCGCACTATCGATTTATTTTGGGCCACCCTGTATTAATTTTTTTGAACCACCCTGTCTTCCTCATCGATTTGGTCGGTCATCAGTTTTCACCTCTCATCTTACCCCCCTAACCCCCTAGGCCGACCCCCTTGGCGGACCCCCCAATGTTCAACCCCCTCGGGCCGCCATTTTGTAGGAAATGTTAGCCATGCATACTACTCCAATGCCTTAATATGGGCACGGCGAACCATTGTTGATTTCCTCGGAAATCGTATGTATAATCTAAGGTTTTTGAGGCAAAAAGGATCCAACCTAACAGATACATCTGAGTCGATGTTTGCTTGAATTAAGTCAATGTAATCCAAAGATCTGCAGTTCTATTAAGTAAGATTACATATGACTAACCTTAAAATATCTTGCTATTTTTGGGAACTGTAAAACCTATTTAATTTGTAACGCGATAATACAGTCACTGATAATGACCATTACAAATTCCCTTCTTCCGAATCTTTTAAGTATTTCCGTACGAAACAAGGTAAGGGACTGCTTTATAGCGTTCCCGCTTTCTTTCTGATTTCTGCGCTTCCTTTGAATGTTATTACGCAGGCTCGAATATTAATGCGCGTACTGTCCTTAGATGATGGTTAAAGCTTCTCACTCATTGTAACATATAATGAAACTGGGGCTTATGAGTGCCAGTGGAAGATCTGAATGATGTAAAACTTGACCTTAGGTATTTTATTTCAATTCAGCCTGCTGTATGCTTAATTAATACGATGCCAAGAGTTTAGAAATTCAAACGCAGCGTGTTACGGCATTTAACATTTGTTTAAACTTTACGCATTCTAATGCAGGGACTTGTATTGTCGAAGGAGTTAACCAACTTTTTGGCTTTAATGCATCATATCTACTACGACAATAAAGTTTGAATTCTGCAGTGCGTGTATAGTGCCAGGCATGTGGGAAGGCGTGGAGTTTGCACATATATACAACAGGCATTCGTAGTACGTACGATGTAATGTAAATTCTAATCCCACATAAGTGGTCATTCATTCATTAAAGTGAATTGGGATGAAACTGTTGTTGTCTAAAGTCTTGAAGACGTTAATGGATGCTCCTTAAGATGCACGATAACTGCAAGTGTGAGCGTGAACTGAAAGAGTGCAGCACACCCATTGTCATCGAATTAACTTCTTAATGAACAACCTACTTTTTCAAAACCCTACTTCCTCAACGAAGACACTCATTCCTCCTCATCTCATCTTCATCAAAGAATTCCCAAAATCTTGACGTACAATCTCTACAGCTACAACATTGTGAAAACTGCCCAACGCGATGGCAACAATACACTACAGTCACTGGATGACTTTGATTTCTATCACGGGTTAGAATTAGAATAGGTGTCAAAGAGCCCACAAAACTCGACAACGGCTTTTTATTTTAAAGTTACAATAAAAATGGGAAAATGCCTTCGCGAATAAATTAAAAATCCAGACGAGGTAATAATTTTCAGATGCTTTCTTTATATCTTTAAGCATGAATACTCAGTATTCTTTCACAGTAAAATGTCAACTCAACATCGAAATTTTGATTTGTCCCTCTGCGATAGCAATATTCTAACACGTAGGCGTTTACGGCGTTAGTAAGTTAATTTCATTTATTACGGTCAAGAATTCACTGTTGTCAGGATTCGAACATATTTCTCAGCGACAAAGAGATAACAAGGAATCAAAGAATAATTTTAAACGGAAAATTGAGAGCGGGCTCTCCATATATCCAACTCGTAAACTGTACTAAAATTGGTATTATATGAGAGAACGATCGATACGATAACCATATCATCATTCTATTTCTAATGGGTAAGAACAGAGGTGAACTAAAATCACAGTTCGATATGATTATAGGATATTCTGGATAGTGAGAGCTGGAACAGAGTGTCTAGAAATCCCGTTGGCGTAAAACAACGTGAACGGGAGGACAAAAAATCACTTTCCAGCCATTTTCCAGACGTTTTCTTCATGCACCGTGGTATGTATCATGGTGAGAAACCATTAAAACTTTTTCCTTTCGAATTTCATTTTTGTGCCGCATCCGTGCCTTCTCAAGGAAAGAAAGATTGTGAGGAAAATCTACTTGCTCAGAAATTGTCAATCCATGCCTTCAGATTTTCAGGGAAGGCATTCGAATGTTCTTTTCGAAATTTTAATTTTTTCCATGGCTTTTCAGGTAGAATATCAGGAAAACACGGTTGGAAAACAATTTTTTTATTTTACTGTATCCGCTTCGCGCGAACACGTTTCCATGCTGAGCTGAAATTTTGTGCTGGAGATTGCATTTGCGCTGATCTTTCCAATGAAGTATTCCACTTGATTCTATTTCTATAGCTGTTGTGGTTCCTGACTCCTGAGTTTTACATGACTGCAGATACATATTTGACACCATGTACATAGAATTGACTATTTGACAGGTTTTCGTACTGTTGATCCTTTATCCATTAAGTGGTATAGAATTGTCCGAAGGATTTATATTTTCCTCATTCCGAGACGTGTACCTCTTCCTATTGCAAAACTTGAAGTGACAAGTTCAGTGAGAATAAATAAAACAAAACTTCCTCCACTTTTTGTTGGCAGACGTCAGGAAATCGATTATTATATTCATTCGAGTGCAACTTGTGGCGAAAAAGTTCTAGGGAAAAAAATGGAACCAAATTACAGAGTTTGAGTATTTGGTTGACTCGATCTTCGAACGACAAATGTGAGTGTGAGTAGATTTTCCCACTATACAACATGCTCTCAGAAATTGTTCGAAAGCTCTTGAAAAGTACAAGAACATGAATTTATGAATGGTGTCTTATGGCTAACCACAGATCTGTAAAGTTTTATGTCTGCCTGACCTTAAACTGTCTGCAGGAATGGACACTCCACACGAAGACAGACAAAGACAATGCACTCAATGTATTCCTCAATTCTGTGTATTCATGTCATGCCGAACATCACTCAATTCTCGACCATCAATTCCTCATTTAAAAGAGTAAGGAATCTATAAGCAAAATGTCCGTAGGATTTCATGGAGTCAACTGCTTGGCGTCCTTCTCAGAAAAAATAGATGGAGGAAAAATATTCGAGAATTTTTTTGGATCTCACGAAATGGATAGATTGTTCTATTGACCAGTCTTATTAAACGATTTATATGATGATTTTCGACTCAACTCAACATGGTAGCATGTTGTCAGCTAACTGACACATTAATTTTGTTAATCAGTCATCCGTCCAACTTGAGATGGTTTATTCAATTTCAATACAAGAGCAATATCAAACATTATATAGCACAGGAATTAGCTTATCTTGTATATGGGCCGAATTAATTGATTCATACCACGTAGTAAAGTACACGATGAAAATAAATACAAAAAGAAATCACTGAAGTGGTAAATCCTAAAAAAAATATTCGGAGAAAGCACAATGAATATGGCGCAGGAATGTATGTACATTACAAGCCCGGAGGTAACTTTTGCCCCACTGAACATGAAGTAAATTAATTTCCATTTTGACCACGTTGCCTAGGTACTGCATTGTGTACCTTACGGTACTACCGTGACATCTTAAATTATCCTACGGCTAGAGATTTGGGGAAGGTTTCTGAAATGACTTAATGAAGTGGGAATTTAAGTAAACTATACAAGTGCCGCTTCGTTTCCTTGCAACATATGCAAATCTTCGAGCATTTCGAGAGTTCGATATGTAGAAAGCTCACACGAGATTTCGTTATCGGATACCCGGGTTACTAGAATCCGCCAACAGCAGAACTACCAATCTAGTGCAAAATGAGTCCAACCAGTTTAAGTTAGTATGTGCATAATTCTACATTTGAACAAAATCAACCGTTCACAAGTTGTTAAAACCGCGTGACCAAAGAATTTGCAGTGGACAGGCCATGTTAAACTAGTTAAACAAACACAGTGGGGGTACGGCTATTATATGCGGCGGCGGTCAGGCTTGAGTGCTCCAATTCATTGCTGTGCAAGAAATACAATTACGTATTGTGCATACAACGTGCGTGTAGTCTCATAAAAATGTTCCTTTTTCAACAAAAAACTTGGAATTTGACCGCAAGACCTACCTCAATATTAGCGGCATTTATTGGTTGGGTATCTTCGCGCAAAAACTCGGTCTGCGAAGAGTTGTTCTTCCTAATGTATAAAATCAAATCAGTGAACTCCTTAATCTTTACAAGAGGGAATTAATGCTTCGCATCGATAATGCTGAACTGGTAACCTATTTCCTGTAGTTCAGCACTTTATCTCGTTGTGTGCAATTAGAAATATTCAAGGATTGTCTTTACACAGTTTTAGTAATGTTAACATAAGTGAATTAAATTAGTATTAAGGGGATTGATTTCTACAGCTTAACATTCAATCAGTGTACTTCCTGGCTAATTGACCAAGGTTTGTTTTCACATGTCTTTTGTACTTGAAAAACAAGAGTAGTTGATTGGACGTAAATTACCTACCTTACCTCGCACCTAAGAACTAAAGTTCGTTCCGGTGAACCACCGTAAGTTTTATAATTGATTCCCATCGGCAAGATCAGAACTGAAAGGTTAAACCTACCAGCACTGAAGCATTTGTAAACGAATTCAAATTCAGGAACGCGCGCTCGACAAACATCCGTTGCTAAAGGTCGTTAAGTGTCATTCTGACTTGTTACCGTCAGAGCTACTTCAAATTGACATAAATATAATTAATTCTTGTCAATTAAAGTCAACAAATTGCTACTTCGTCGTAGCATAGTGGCACAGGAAACATTTTCTCCATCGGTAGTGAGGTTTCTCTCCGCTGGTGTTCTCTCTTTCCTTAGTGTACATGCCAAAAGCTACAAATTGTTGACCAAAATACGGGATGGCATTCGACCATATTTTACCGACGCAATAGTTCGTACCGTTCAAAGTGCGCCGTGTTTTGTAGTGGTATGCTTCCGTAGAATTGTACAAAGCCGGGGGCAGACATAAATTTCGGCACATAGAATCTACAGCCATGTAGTACACAATAAGAGGCTAGTTATAATATTTTATGCAAAACTGGATGGGAGACGGAGCAACTCCCGTAAAAACTAAATTGAACCTCTACCTCACGATTAGTTTGACAGGTTGAATTATTTAAATGATGTAAAATCGCTACTGACAAGGTTGATTATAATGGATATGCACTTGAGTTGCCTTTGCAAACCTTACTAATCTGCAACGAAGCGTCATGAATTTAGAATGAAACAACCAAGAATTCAGACAGATCTGCCAAACTTTCTTTAGGCGTTGATTTACTCAAACCAGCATCAGCATCACTTACAAAAACTCCATGTTAACACTCACTCAATAAACTTTCAATTTGGTAATATTTTAGCTTGCCTCGATGATTTTTTTTGCTCCTACAACTACAAGGTCCGACAAACGCAAATTCCGTAAAGAATAAATTTGATTAAATGCTAGTTACTTCTTTGTATCAATTAACATTTGACTTGAGTGTTTAGTTTAGCAGGAATGAGCAATCCTGATGACCGTTTCCTACACTATAAACACAGAATTTATACGCACATTAAGCAGTGTGTGATACATGTACAGGGTGGTTGGAAACTTCATGTGCTACCGTCTCTGCATCACGAACAATCATAATAACAAGACAAGAATGTAAAATATTCTATTGAACTCATTAAAATACAGAATAACGAATTCCTCCTATTTTTGCTGGAATCGTTCAATTTACACTTCATACTGACTATGCGCCGCGCTTCAAACGCGCAATTTTCGTGACAAATTAGCGTTGAGTTGCAGGTAGAAGAACTAAATGGTATTGGCCACCCAGTACATATTCATATCCCTTGCATATATTAAAATCGTGCTCGTCACAAAATTTGTTCACAATGTTCAACTAATTGCGCGGAGAGTCATAATTATTATTAATCGCAACAACCATGGCTGCCTCCATGCCCTTGAAATTCTACTACGCTTGCCACCGTATTTAGTAAGGCATAATTATTCGGTTAATAAATAATTCATTCTGCAAAACTTGTACATTTGTACATACGTTGTCATATGCCTACAAATACGCATTTTGGCCAAGCTTCAGACGCGACGGCGAGACATGTTAACCTCTGTCATCGTCATCCATGCATACTTGTCCAAAAATTATAAAACAATAATAATTGTCGGACGTTTATAACAATGAATGAATTATGTCTTCCTCAAAATATGAATATTACACTCAAACCACTCCCTTTCGAGTTCCAATTATTATTGTTATAGCGGAGACGTGACATGCTTTACTTTTGGTTTTGAAAATTAAATTAATTTGATACCAATTATAATACAAAGTAAATTGAATTAGTTGCATTATTTGTATTGGGTTATAAATGCAGTTAAACTTTATGTACGATTCAGTCTTAAAGTGATTGCAAATTTCAGTGATTGTTTGATTAGATCTGAGCTATTTAATTCATGCTCCAATTGTCGGTCTAAAGGGTGACACGAAGGAACAATAGGATAAAAGTTGGGTTGTAATTGTAATTGTTCTGGTCATGTTGCGTTATACGGAGCACTTTTACCTTCTATTATTGAATTTGAAAGGGAATGGATTCTGAGAGGGAAATTATGTAATTGTTTTACAAACCCTAATTCACCTCAGTGATTATATAAGGCTTGGAATTTCAATTTGGATTCAATGGGGGAAAATGTAAAATATGAATTATTTCAGTGTAAATGAATTCTCGGTTTTGGGACAAGCTATTGCGAATGAGACTGAACGAAACGAACAGAGAGCCGAGTCAATCCGGATAAACATTTCAGTACATTTTCAACAAATTAATTAAAAAATTAATTAAACATGCCACTGATTCATACAATTTAGCTTCTGGTTTGATAGTACAAAGCCTTTGCCCAATATATATTGATATAATGGTAAGGCCAATTTGTATCATGACACTTTTTAATACTTAATTACTTATTACACGATAACGCACTCTTTAAAATTAATTCCCTATTTGGTTGTTCGCGACCCATAATTTGTCCACTCCAGCAGGTGTCAGTGTGTCATTTATTCTGTTTGACATCTTTGACCGGATGATAAAGTCTTTCGAAATATTTGGGATTCCAATCTTATCATTCGTTTGCAACCTTAATCCCTTATGTCCAATATATGCATAAGTCAGCGTCAGCATTGCTTACTAAACGCAATTATTGTGAAATGCGATTGATGTCAACTGTCAGTTCATGCATTAAAATAAGCCACAACAAAATTATTGAAGTCACGTAACATATCCTACTTGAGTATGTATTAGTATTGTAGGCATTAACGAGCGTCCTTAGATTGAAAATGACTAGACACAAATTTCGGTCATCTTAATACTCTTCGATTGCTTACAATCACACAACACAGCACACAATGTCAATCATTTGTCCTTTTAATTTCATCATTCTTGTAGGGCTAATTTAACTTGATAACACTTCAAGTTTATAAATTCATTTCAAATTTCCTATGCAAATTTGCCCACTTCGACCAATCGGAAACTTTAAGAATAGGTATACATATGTTTACAGAGACTGCCAGCAAATCCCACCACAGAGACATATGACTGTTTCGTCACTTTATTTTATTTATTGAAACAAATGACACTCAAATGTATCAAGAAAATCAAAATACCACGAATACTTAATTTATATTTTTTAATTCCAGTGCTTATCAAATATTTTGATTTCACAACGGCGCGTTAGCAAATGTCACCAGTTTACGGCTCAAGTTCGCTAGCCACCATTAATTTTAGGAAACTTCCTATGAGCATAACAACGAAATAATATACATCTATTGGCGTAGTGGCCAAGTCCTCTATCAAGGTGTGGAAAATTCTTTGATTTTCGAACTCCATTTTTAAGAACCAATAATACTAGTCGACCACTTATTCGCATTTTCCTTCATAACTCCACAGGATGGCTGATTCATAAGGCTCAATTTGGAGTAGAATAAGATAAAAATGAAAGTTTATGAAATTGATCCTCGAAGTTAGTTCACACAATTACATGGCAGTCTCGAGTACGCTATACGGGAAGGTACATGACAAGAGTCAAAGATCACCTTTATTAGATGTCCGCCACATCCATCCATATATACGTGACATCCTTTAGGCTTGAATTGACTGGCGTATTTGCATGGGATGTTCAATGCATTACAATTAAGAGATGAATTGACAGATCATCTCTATGTGTAGGCTTACGCTATGTCACTCTCGTAAATTAGTTATGAGCATGTATGAGCATTATGCCTTCTCGTATGAGTTACGAATCTATGCCCAACCATGATATTATCTTAAGAATGAAATATAATTGATGACATGTATGCATGCACGATCAACCGCCTCTCTGTTTGTCTGTCTCACAACCATTCGAGCACATAAGGCCGCTTTCAAGCTTTCACTTTTTTAATATGAAAAGATTTTTATGTACACGAATCTCCTTCATTTTTACTTTTTTATAGCCCAGAATTCATCAAAACCAAGCAGAGCTTAGTTTCTCAGTATTTTGGCTTCCGCCTACATGCAAAATAGCATGTTTTCAGAAAAAATTAGATGTACATTTTGTAGAGAATTTGAAGAATGATCTCAGGCTAGGATCTTCTCCGGCAGGCAGCAATTAAAAACTGAAAATTCCAGTTCCCACGCGTGTTTTCATTTTAACTTGGAAATTGGTGACTCATGTGTAAAAGATTCTCTATTAAACTTACATTCCAATTTACAATCCAAAAACCTCCTTGACGAGTCTCAGATGGAGATGTTAAAAAGTTATAAACCACCCTTATACTTTTTTGAATTTGTCAGGAAATGCTTAAGACATGAGGAACCTACAAATTTCTTAAATAGATCATTCTGAAGCGATCCTCTTCATAGCTTCCTCACGAATTGCACATTCGGATAATCACGATAATCCATTGCCTTATTGAAAACTTTACAATTAAAATCATAATCTTCCAAATCTACTTTCACTCCCACGTAACTTTTGACCTACACATTAAATTATTCTTACGAAACAGGAGGAAATCTTTATACGTGCGTTCCTGGGGTTGAAAGGTGGGTAAGAAGTGAATAAATTCCAAGAATATTCGCACGGGAGTTAACCTTATCACAGAACCCATCAAGAACGAATGCTCAGTGTGAAGGGTGAGAAGGTCGACTCACCTGTCGTGCGAACTCGAAATCGAAAGTACAAGGAGGTATCCATTCATAGTACTATGCATGACTGAATTCAAGGAATAACCATATTTAGATGCCCAGCGGCAGTGGAGTTAAATTAATGTTATTTAATTTCGTCGTCATGAGATAGTTCAATTGGACCGTGAGAATAGGGACATTCAAGCGTGCAAAACAATGCTCCCTAACAATTAGCTTCAGCTTCTGCTAGATATTAAATAAAATTCATGGAAATTAAACATGCATGCATTCTTATCTGAGAATCGTCTGCTAAGAATGAATACAATTTACAGATCCTGTCCAACGTGGAGGATGCGAATACTTGTTACGAAATCCTGACACCACCCTTGGGTTCTCTTAATGACTTTGTGTCAATATTTTGATTTAATCAGATGAACAAGGAGACAAATGATCCCTAAAATAAATTTGGTTAAGAGAATTTTCAACGTTAGGTTAGAAAAGTCTCAAGTCTTCTACGAACCATTGGCGGTTCTACGTCTACAAGTTGATTCATAATCATTCTCTCTTTAAACCCGAAGATATTCTCATTGATGACTCAATGCTCAAGATCATTTTCTGGGCGCTTTTATGTGGAATCCAATGGGCTGTTGATTACAAATAACATGCATATTTAGCTGCACGCGATTTATCCGTTAATGACAATAACTGAAGACAAATTCTGCCTCTCTTCATGTTTAGAATTGTGCGCCTTCTGGCGGTCACCCCACTTGCTTTCAATATTTATCGGATTCTGTTTGAGATTCTCTAGAAAATGTGTATCTCATATTTACCTCGGTTTCCTCATGTTGGAAGGCAGAAACATGAATATTTAAAGCGTTACGTTTATGTGCCACCCGGCGCATCTCGTTACGTCATTGGAGATCTGATACCATTATACACATTTTGATATTGGAGGTTGTTGTGATAAGAATTAATTCCACAAAATGTCTGTGGTCCCTCATCCTTTTGGACTGATCAGATCAAAAATTTCGAAACAAGGATTGATCACAACGTGTGGTAATGGCATTGATCTACTCGATATTATTGACTGTTTTTAATTTCCAAAAGGCATTGAAATAATGGATTTTGGAGGAAGGACGAGACTACTACTTGAAATCAATTGCACGATGGAACGGATTTGAAGATGAATGCAATCCTAACATGAAATCGTGACAACAATAACAGAGGCAATGAAACATAAAATTGGAATATTCTATAATATGCAGAATGAAGTTATCAGTACAATGCGCAGTGGCGACTTAATTCCCAATTCATAACTATTACAGATATTCAAAATAACTTTGTTGCACGTTTATTTAATAAAGAGGCCATGGGAAACACGGAAAGCAATGCCATCGTTGAATATTGGTGGGCGTATTAATTAATTAACTTTTCTTTCATTAAATTACTTAAAACGAATAATATTCTAACGAAATAAAACTAAATCTCAAAGTGTGTACAAAAATTACTTAGTTGGACACAATAACGATTGTTGTGGTTGAATACTTGACCACACATTTCTGAAACAAGAAACGGTAATATTATTGGTATCATATATTCTAAACATAAATGTAAATAATAAAATCCGATAATCCCTTCAAAAGTATCCACTTGATGTGAGATACAATTTAACTTCTCGTAAAAAAAATAAGGAAATCCTTATTGTACAAGAAAAAACTACTAATGTGAAATTAATTTGCCTACTTGTAATTTATTATAGTTTATTGGGCAACATTTCGCAGAATAACTTGCAGACTCGCGATAATAGTAATGTCATAGTATAGTACGACACGATTGATGTCAAAGTGTGCCGGAGGAAAGTGCCCGTTAATTGTCACTGAACCATGTACAGGCTTTGATTAGTAAGTTAGAACTAGAACTTGTGTATTGCAATGGAGAATAACGCTAAATTGTTCTCACTTACTTTTGGGTTATTCTCTTCTATGAAGGAGTCAAACTAATGAAATTAATGACATCAAGCTACAGAAACAAAGGAACAATTTCCCTCATTTCTGTCCGTCTCTTTTGTCTCGCTTCAACATCATATTCCTTTGAAGCCTAAGGGCCTCATGTCACAAATAAACTAAACAGATTCGTTTCTCCTCAGAAATTAATCGTACTTGTCTTTCTAATAAAAAATAAAATACACTCAAAATTTATTTTCACAGAGTTACAACTGTAAATTAATGTTTTCAAAAATTATATTTTGTGTTATTGCACTGGTTAGGAGTACCCTGTACTTTTCACCTGGTTAAAACAGTTCTTGAACACGATTGGAACATATTTAAAAATCCTGGATTCATATAATACTGGTTCCAAGTAAGACACCCCTAAGCAAAAATTTTAAATCCACTTGTGTTTGATTTAAGCGGATTACGTCGCACGCTTCCAGGATTAATTATCCTTTAACCCACTTGAGAGAGAAGAGATTATAGAATTCTGCAATTTAATACTATGATCATAGGTTGTAAACATGGCCATTTGTTTAATTACTTCGTTTCTAATCGACTTAAATATTTTCACAGCAGGTGAAATCCTGTAGTTCGTGTCAGAAGGTCAGAGGGATCAGAAATTCAACAAAGACCACTTACAAAGTTATTAGGTTTCAACAATGCACCGAAGGTGTGGGACACGGCATGCATGATAAAACAAACGCACTTGTTGATGTACTAGTGGATTGAATTGATCCAATCTTTCACAAGATCATTTCATTCATGATTTCATGTTGAGCTTTAAAATTGTAAGAAAAATTAAGTGAGAATGTGTGATGGTTTCAAAAATTTGAATGTCAAATTCATAGTTAACTATTCAATCCCGTATGTGATGAAGCGATGATCTTATGACAAATGTTTAATTTCGTAGAGGAAAGTTAATTACTAGTATTCATGACTTCGTAAGGTCAGCTTGATTCGACCTAGGAAGCTTACATATGACTCGAATCCAAGAAGTTGACAGTCAATTATAAACATGTAGAATGCAGATTCTAAACAACTAGGAAATTCTGTGGCTTTCTGTCTGATTATAATATTGCACAAAGTGGCCGGTTTTGTTAAAATTATAGATTCATTAATATTTTTCCTGAACAGGTTAAATTTTCTGGCATTAAAATGTTTGGTTGAAGTACGGATGAAAGGTTCTTGACATTTTTAGCACTTCCAAATTCTACTAATATCTACTACAAGTTTTAAATTCTTTCACATGCAGTCATGCACAGATATATTTTTCCCAGAATATTTTCGCGTGAGAAAGGTCGGGAAAAATTCGCGGCCTTGTAGTAGTAGTAGGCACATAATTCTGTGTGAAAATCTATCAACCGTTGAAAACATTTCCTAATGGTGAAATCAATGAACAACTAAATCTTAGGACTTTCTATTCTGCTGTTGAGTTATATTTTGTCAATTTGGGATTTTATGAGATTCCTTTTTGGGGTTGTCGCCCAGATTCCAAGAACCCAGACTGTACTAACTCTTCCGTCCTACTTAAGTGAAATGAGCTTAGTCGCGCGTCTTAAAGTCTCGTCCTTAGATTACAGTCAGGTTTCGATTTGGAGGGACTCGAAATTCCTAAACCATTGAAGCTGCCCTAGGGTCTCTAACGACGACTTTACTTTGTGAAAAGGCATTGGGACTTTACGTACAAATCATTCCCATTTATAAAGTCCTCAAAATTATCACAAAAGGATTAGATAGTTTTTAGTTTAACGCAAGGCTCAGGTAGATGAAAGCACTTTGATGTATATTATCCCTTGTTGTCATTTTCTTTTTACAAAAACGTTAGAACTTACTTTTTATTTCACTGGAGTCATCGACGAAGCTTGGGTTATCATAAGCAGACTGTTTCCCACTGACTGGACCACCTTCATCACCTGCTTCGACTAAAACTAAATTAGCCAAAGGTGAGTCTGCAACAATAGAAATGGGAAACAACAAATTAGTGACAGACAGAACAATATAATAAAAATAATACCTGCCATGACTTCTCTACTCATCTTTTATCTATTCTATTGTATTATACAGTAACCAATATGTCGTAATAATTAGCGCTGTCGTTGTCAAAAACTTCTTGTCTTATGTCGCGTCTTCCTTGAATTGAATTTCACAATTCATGAAATTCGCTGATTACGGATTATGACAACTTGTGCAGTGCAGTGGAGATTATATACGTTCCCATCCGTAAACACCCGCATTCATGATTTATGAATGTATAATGAGTTAGACAGTTAATTTCGCAAGAATCTTACCGACTCGTGCCTGCACTACTGGGGCTATAATCCCTACGTATTATGCCACATGAGCAGTTTCGTATTTGTAAATTGTAAGTGTTTTTTTTAAGACTTCGAATGCAATTCTTTCTTCTGGCTAAAAGCCTTTCACTTATTCCCCAGTTTCAGTTCAAAATCTTTATTTCTATGAGCATGCAAATTCTTAGTCAAAATGACCGATAGGTGTTCGACTAATTTCTTCCGATACCGTTTTGTTGTGTTAGCCGAGTTGGGCCACGCGGCAGCTGACATAATATTTCTCTTGCAAACTGATCACTGAAAAGAAAATCAGTGAGTGAACAACGGTTTCTTTGTGAGAAATAACGATTGCTTTAAAGTTTATTTGTTGTAGAAAAAAGAGTTAGGAATCTAAATGAAATCAATAAAATTCTAGGAGTTCAACTTGAAGGTAGATACACAAATCTATTCAAGACCGATTTGAATTAAAATGGTCTACCGGTGCACCTTATGTCTTTCCTTGTGCGTTATTCCAAGATTCCCAGATATACATAGATACAAGAAGATGGAATTTGTCAGGCGGGAAACGATAACTGTTCATTAACGAACTGCTTAGTGCGCCTACAGAGCCCAATAACGAAATTCTGCAGTCAGTGTTACGTTAGTGCAGGTATTACCTACCCCAGCTGGGTGGTCCCTCATCAACTAAGTACAATGTGCTGGCAATAAAATCTAGTCCAATTCCTCAATTATTCCGTAGTCTCTGGGACTGTATTAATTAAGAAAAAACTTAGAGAAAGTGAAACAAATTGTTTTTAAGATACCCGACGCATTGAAAACTAAAATTTTCTTGAGGCTAACTGTTAACTGACACAATGCCCCTCCCACAATTTCAAGGCCGCAAAGTAGTTACTATTTGGACGGTAATGAAGCTACAACTACGTTCTTTGATTTCAAAAGTAAGGTGGATAGTTAACTAATGACTGCACTTGTTCACCTATATAATGTAACGTCCCACACTTTACTTTGTGGTATGTTTTATTGACCGACTGTCTCAAGAATCGTGCACGGTCTATTCTACTTTCGGGTGAAAAATGCCGAGCTCTTTTTTGACAACCCGCTAGAAAGTTATTTGAAAAGAACAGAACATAGGAAAGTGATGTTTTTTTAGCCTCGGGGTCTCATCATCATTATACTCTCAAGCTCATTTCGGCTTCTCACCGTGATCATGAAAACGTAAACATGGCATTTTCCTATTCCTTCTTCTTTTTAATGACGGTCTTATGCACACCTGGATACTTTTTGTCTTTATAGTTTTCAATGTTCTCAAGGGTTTTTTCCTGTCACATAAGAACCCGAGTGTTGATTTTTCTTCTCATCAACCAATGTGCACCTTTGTTACATAATACTACTCTTCTATGTATAAGATGACCGACTTAAGTCGTGAGAAAAATATTAAAAATTCAAGCGGAGCTGAATAATTAATTTCTGTGAGAACTGTTTACTATACTTTCAATTGATGAAGAATTTTCTGAGAGACTGTTTTCATTCCATTCACCAAAGAAATTCTAATACCTTCAAAAATAAATCCTGTGCAACGTATATTTTGGTAAATTTATGAGATTTTCTAAGTTGTAATTTCCTTCACTCCTGAATTTCAAATTGAAATAAGCTCAAGAACATTCACTCGTTCATTTGTTTGAATAGAACACACCTTTCACCGGTGAAGTACGCATATTCTCGCTACATCGCAACAGGACTTTATTTCAATTAAAGTTCCACCTTCTTTTTCATCAAAGTAAAGCTAGCTTACATATTACTAAATTATTTCGAAATTCGAATGCTGAATATGAAATCTTGACTTCTGACCAGTCGACTGTCAACATGGGGCCCTCAAAGGTTCAGATTTGTAATAAAATCGGCTGATTTTCATAAAAAGTTGCGCATGAGAGAACATGGTGGATTGATGCGCATCTGAAGTTGAGGTTAATGAAATCCAGACGGCAATTTTGTATGGAAAACAAAAGGAAACGCTTTAGGGGTAATTTGTTTAATGAAAGGAAACTGACTCTCCTTTCGTTTCGTTCTTTCATTTATTTCTATATTATAATATTAGGCCGTCCGTCTTCCCAATATAATGCAATGACGGAATTTAATTTGAAGAATAAAAAAATACGACCTTGACTGGACTTGTTCAGGCATTCTGACGAGACATGGAGAAATTGTTCTTTGCCTGACAGTATGTATATGTGAGTAAGCATGTCCTAAATTTGTTGTTCCCTTCAGAAGAATAACCCGGCGGCTAAAATCCATGTTCTCATTCTTTACTCTACAATGCTCGACACGACAACAATGTAAGATTCATATAGTGTGAACAATTGCATGCGTGCTTTGAAGTCCGAACAGCGTCTCTGTCTCCATCCAATCTATAATAGCCTTATGCGTGTATAAACGTATAAATAGTAGAAACTGTACACTGTATTTTGCACTAGACCCTAAACTCCATACCAAAATAAGTTACTTTGCCGTTTCACCTCTATCATATGGCAACATCGCTCATATTGAAATAATGTGTTGTCTTAACCTAACAAGAAATTGCATGAACAAACCTAACTACGCTAAATTGCAATTAAATTATGCGACCAAGAAGTGCTA
>JAQGCA010001739.1:0-16148 GCA_034698945.1 Protaphorura quadriocellata
AGTTAATCATATCCATTGACCGTGTTAATAAACCACATTGTAATCAGAAAAGTCCTGTAATTAAACATACCCTTCTATCCATAATCAATTTTTACATAATTATATAACACAATTTTCACTTTTTCAAATAATTTTTTCGTGTCCCAATCATGATTGATATTGCATTCTTTTAATAACATAGTGAACAGTTTTACTAAGATATTTTGTAAATAGAGGTCACTAAAAGCTTTGACTTTATAATGGTGAACGAGATATTAGCAGGGGGTTACAAGTAAGCATGATACCTCTTATTGTCCCAGCTCTTGACCCAGTCAGTCATCATTTCATTCAAGTCATCGAATTGAGCAAAAAAATAATCCCATGATATGTTGAAAATAATAAGCTGTACAGAATGGATATGGACAACGCAATGTGTGGGAGTATTTTACTTCCATACACAGACGGATATGGGAATATATCATTCTCACCAGGTGGTAGTCTTTCGCACGAGTCCGAGTCCGGAATCTCTGGTCACCATATGAAACGAGTCCGAGTCCGGCCATCGCCGAATTCGGACTCGGGAGTCCGGACCAGCACGAGTCCGAGTCCTGTGTCTGGACTCGTCTTGAAGGACTCGAGTCACAATTTCCAGGGACTCGAGTCCCTGGCATGCGCATAAACATGCATAAAACGTGTTCTGGCACCACCAGACATAAAATTTACGAGAAAGACATGACTTGTCTTTGTCTGTTTACTAACTACTTTTAATAAAGTTCAATTTTGCAATCGTTGTAATTCTATCTAACGATAAGTTCTACACATGACGGACTGCTTAATTATCGTGGGTTTCAATTAAATCAGGTACATTTTGTCATTTTCCAACCGGGACGTCGTTTTCAATTTCCTGGGAAGTCGTGACTGAATGTGAATTTCGTACTTGCCTTTGGATTGGATACGTGTTTTATTATAGTCATTAACTTCATAGCTCATAGCGGCTTATCAACTTTGTAGCGAAAATCTTGTTGTCTAACAAGGGAACCTCGACAACTGACTCCACCACTTTTTATTCTTGTGCCTCAATTGCAATATTACAATTGCTTTGAAAACGTAATTCATTACAAATTACAAACGACATCGTCAATTTTCAAACTGATTCAATTACAATAGATTGTACGTACGTAGCCAACAAAAATAGTTTTACTAAATTGACTGTAATTGATTTCTTGCATAATATTTTTTGAAGAAATCCAAATCCTCAAGAGATTGGCTCATTCATAATCATAATAATAGCTAAACCCTAATATTGATCAAAAGGCGGAAGGCATTAATGGAGTTAAATTATTTATTCCCTTATAATTACTTACAGTGACAATTTAGAAACTTTGCTTACTACCACTTGCGGTAAAATTGTATATAAGTAATTGAGCTCATCTGCCATATAAAATAATTCACCTATCTGTATTCTCAATCGCTAACATGTACGGTTCCATGAATTATCTCACAAAAAGTGAAATCACAAGTATAAATAATTTAATCAATTATTTCAGAATCTATATAATGCAATGGAAATAATGGAGTGCTGAAGTGACCCGCTTTCCCTCAATACTGAAAATGAAATGTACTTATATCTAAGTGACGTGTACGTGTTGAGTTCAGTAGTAGTGGAATTTAATTGTCGTCTCATTCAATTTAATTGTTCTCTGACTTTATATTAAGGCATGATGAAGTTTTCAGTAGTAATTGTCTGCGTTCTGTTTGGAGTCTTCATTTTACCACAAAGTGTAAGATTAATTATTGAAACTCAATATTTATTTTTATTATTTTTTTTATATTTTATAATTTTATTGACAGATTGACTCAATTCCTGTGATTCCATTAGAAGATGGAGATGGAATTGCAGAGAATCAAGTGTATTTAATATTGCCAAAGGTATTTGAAGAATCAAATCTAATTGAAGATTGAATATATTTTATAAACAAATTAATACATTTTATATTTCGTACAATTGCAGGAAGTTGAAACTATTGATGGACCAAATAAGAAATCCACTCGTCAATTTAATTTTTTGAATAACTTGATTAGCAATTTTGGTGGAAATCTACTAAATCCGAATCGTGTTAATACACCGAGTCCCAATCGGAATAATACCAACAACAACGGTGTTGAAGCCACAACGCGAAGACTGAGCGGGAGACCTGGACTTGGATTCATCCCAGATGTGAACAAAGGAGTGGAGACCATTCTGAACGGAGTCGCAGCTGGAAATTTAGAACAGATTTTAGAAGGGTCTTTTGTATTCGCACCAACTGGTGTTCAATTGGTGGCTGGAAATGTACTGGATCAAGTATTCCGCTCAACCAGTACCAGTACAAATTCTCCAGCATCAGCATCTGTCTCTGTCTCTGCTGATACAACAACGTCTCCAGCATCAGTCGCATTCTCTCCTGGTCCAACATTTATTCTTCCAGCAACGACTGGGAAACCAGAATCGCAACCACTATCAATGATTCCGTCTGTTGCCATTCAGAAACAACTGCAACAACTAATTCAACAACAACAACAATTGAATGAACTTCAGGCCTTGTTGCAAGCACAGGTTCAGAATCTTCAAAATTCTCAAGGAGTTGCATCCGCCCAATAAAATTTGATTATAAATCTTAAATGACAGGAAAATCATCAATGTCTAAAATACCAGTTTCATTTTATTCTTATTATCATTAATATGCCATTAATAAATAAATTGTTTTTTTATGCTGATAAATGTTAATAAATTTTTTTAATTTTATTATTAAATTATTATTCGGAGTTTAAAATATTGGAGAGTTTACACACTCATGTTATAAAAAAAATTATACAAACGTGATTAATACATAACAGGTGTACAAAAAGTTTCAGATTGTTTGCTCGCGTTATCGCTAACTCGAGTACAGTATAGAAATTAGTCTTAACAGAATGTGACAATAAAAAACCGTGTTGGACTCTGACGAGTTGATCTGAATGATTGACGCGTAATTTTGTATCTGTGTTATATATCCATTGCAAACGATGGTCAGATTTGAGTCAACTTGCATAAACTAAATATGAAGTGATAAAAATATATTGTTTCAAGGTCAAACGACTTTTGTATATGATCAAATTAAAGTGGAATGGACAATGCATTCAGAAACTCACACCTCATTTGCTCTATACTCTACTCTTATAAAATGACGACTTGCATAGTTTTATTCCGTTCAATAAATTAGAGAATTTACTTTCGGATCACTCACGAAGACTGAACATGAAGACCTCGGTTAGTACTTGTCACATTTACATGTGCGTAGTGTTACAAAAATTCCTTACTATATCGCAATCGCAAATATAAGTTACAAATAAAAGTACAGCGTACAGCTAATAATTACAATTTATTTCGTGTTTGAGTTTAGATAATCACATTCTTTGTGCTCACAATGACGCCGGACATCATAGGTGCTCCTGTTTCTGCTCCTGAGAGCAGAAAATACGTCGCCGGCCACATTTCCGAGTCAGGACTGGAGATTGAGGAGAACAACGATCCTCCCGGAATCTCAATCCCAAAGGCTCATCTCGTCATTCAAGGTAGGAACAATAATGGCCACTATCATAGTCAAGAATTGCGTTACTCTGCAAGCGGGAATTACGATAATCTGGGAAGACGTTTAAGTCCGCCGATACAATCTCAGGCAGCAGCTGTGGAAACGGAAAACACTGAAGGAAGACTATTCGCTAAACCTCGATACTTTGAGTCAAGACCGCAAATTCAGTCGAGATATGGACAACCATTAACTGATTTTGGCAACCTAGATCTCCAACCCATGCCAATGCCACCCCAGCCAATACAAATGCCACACAGAAATTACAGAACTGGAGTAGGATTTGTTTTGATTAACGAACAAACTGGCTATATGAATCATGGAAGACGTCATCAGTTAAAGAATTCACAGTTGAGTGACAGTGATCGGGGCCTAAGTTTGGGTCTTGGCTCCCCTCAAAATCATGCACAGAAGAATGGCCAAAATGTGCTATACGTACAAGATGAGGAGATTCAGGGCGATCCATTCGAAGTGCCTCCGCCATTCCCGTATCATCTTGGATGGGGCCACGAAAGGGAATATCTCCGCGAGAAAGATTTTGGACCACCCCATGGTCTACAATCTACGGATCGACGTGGCACGGTCCCTCAAATATTTACCCGAAATTGAGTAAAATGGTTCAACTAAATAATTTTCCTATGTATAGATTTGAATTATCGATAGAAAGACTAGATATTAAAAGGAAATATGTACACATCTTACAAATCCAAACTTGACGTTTCTCACATAAAAATCAAGTGTTAGAACACGCCCAGCTTATAGTACAAACACATTCACAGGGGGAGCTCAAGCTGTCAAACTCAAAAGGGGAACAATTCAATTATATCAGTTCTTCACTTCAATTTCCCGGGCACCTGGCTCTTGCGCTTAGAATTTGGCGATGACACGTCGGTTTCATATATAATATGATTCAGTAAGAAATTTTTGTTGCGTTACGTTTGTACGTGTTCAACTTGAGCGATTTGTTTCGGGTACATAAGCGTTCTTCCAATAATTCCGCTGATGTTTGTAACACTCCAATGAACAATTTTAACTCCAACACTTGGAACATACTCGTCGCACTACAAATCGTCTATCATAACCAAATATCTTTTGACATGCCTTATTGTGTGCTACCTTTCCACTATTTCTAAGGGATTTACAGTTCACATTGACCTAGAAAGGCCAAACATTGGAATTTTTGAGTCGACTCTTTTCCGGCCACCACATGCAGGATCTCAGGTTGGCGTTGAGATAATTTTTATTTCTGTACTCCTCGTAAATACGATAAGAACCGCTGCATCAAAATTATCATTCTTCATGGCCGAGAATCCTATCCTAATGTCTAAGGTCCTTTACTGGTATGACAGAACGACGCGGTATGGAGAAACAAATTCAAAAATTGTTGCTCTTCAATAATCTTCGTAGATAGCAAGGTAGTCTCGAATTGTTAACATCGGTATTGTAAAGATCAGTCGCTCAAATTGGGTGTAAATTAGATTGATTCTTTGATTGATTCTTTGATTTAACTGTCAGCCCCCGATTTACATTAGTTGTAACTTAGATTTAGTTTGTGAGACACAAACATTTGATTAGTGAATAAAAAAATATAATTTGACTCAGGAATGTATGTAAGAATTCATTTGACGTAATATTTATGTGTTCTGTAATTCAATCTTGGAAAGTGAATGAGCTTTTCAAATTATCTTCTTCCGGCATCTTTGGACAGATTTTAATACTCAATTAGTCTAACGAGTTGAGCCAATTAATTTTTTTTTGAAACGACTAGAGCTTAAGCATAAGACTAAAAGATATAGACGTTACAAAAATAATTTCAATTTCACTATAATGTTTTAAATTCTGGAAAGCATTTATTGAATTTGAAGGTAAAACTTGAAATTCAATTCAATTCAACCATTGGAAAACAAATTGGATTTCTCCGAATTTGGTTTTATAAAATAAATTCCACCATCCGGGAAAATAACTTTAGGTATGCACTATTTATGGTATTTTTGGACTTTTTACGGACAAACAGACAGATAAACAGATGCTCAAACCGTAAGTAATGTTTTATAAAGTGCATGACACACAGAGAACTGGAATCACGTAAGAAGAGTTTTTTATGCCGGATGATTCTCACAAGGTGACGTAAGAACTCATGGGAAAATAATTCAACACCGTGCCTCTTTTGTGAAAATTATCTCACCCATTCTTGAGGAACAGATTAGATTACTCCACACATTGCCTACGCAATTCACAGTTTGCCAACATGCACATCCTGACTCTAACATATGTATACCTAACATGATATAGAGCACAAGAGAACCTTTCCAAGTGTTCGTCGAATCTCAAGCTGAAAATGTTTATGTAGGTTCATTCACTTATGCTAACACCGTGTGTGAAATATCTCGTGCCGGCTTTGTCGCAAAATGCTTTGGTTGACCTACAGAGGTCAAGTTGCAATGTACATAATTGGGGATATGAGAAACCGTTTCCGCAGAATGCCTCTTTTGTGTATGTGTTAAAAGTGAGGGCTTTTGGCAGGAAAGGTTTTTCAAATCCCCATTTATGTACATTACATCTTGACCTCCGGAGGTCACCCAAAGCATTTTGCGGCAAAGTGGCACGAGATAGTCCACACACAGTGTTAGCATAAGTGAATGAACTTGCAGAAAAAATTTTAGTTCAAAATTCGATGAACACTTGGAAAGGTTCCCTTGCCAGTTGTGGTTCGGTTACCAACATATAAAATAATCTTCTGAAAGCTCGCCTGGATTTTCTTGTTATTTATGAGACTAGCGTTCGTATAAAAGCGCATAAAATTATATTTCAGAGAGTTTAGTTCATTTATCCTAAGACGAGAGCAAAGTTTCGCACTACGATTAAAACCGCATATTTTCATACAATCAGTTGTTAACTCTGAAGGTATAAAGTAAAAGTTACTCTCTATTGATTTTTCTTCCACAAATCTTCATTGAATTTTTTTTTACACTATTTTAATTAGTTTAAAAATTATACAAAGAAATTCAGAATTTTTTTATTTCAGTTTAATTTTTATTTTTCACAAACAAGTCAATTTATCTGTTTAGATGTTCGAATCCGGTGGAGAGAAATGTGAAGCAGGACTGACGGTCGGGACTGAGATCGGAATGTCCTTCAAACTCCCTGACGTAGTGAATTCTATTTTTGGGAGCGCTAACAAATTGTGTGGAGTGATTCCGATGCTCTTACCATACGGACACTACAAACAACCAGCTCTTCTTAACGATTCAGAGCGATTCGAGAAATTCCTCCGACCTTTATTGGCTGAGTACGCTGATTTATTTCCTAATGACATGGATGAAGAAATACTGGAGAAAATGAGGACTTCAGTGAGAGCTGGAGCTCAAATGTATCCAAGACAAGAATTTGATACACCAAATATGAAACTCCTTGTAGCAATGGCAATCATTTCAATCGCCTTGGATGATATATACGACAGTCAGAGTGACAAACCGAGTTATACAGATGGTAAAAAAATGAGTGAAATGTTGGATACAATGTTATCAGGGATTTACACGTCAGCATCCGAAATCCCACTCTTAGTCCCAGCATTTGAATCCATTAGTCATCAGATTTTTAAAGTCATCGAATTGAGTAAACAATTAATTCCAGAATACACCCAAAAAAATAAATGGTACAGAATTGAGCTTGACAATGGAATGCGGGGGAATATTTTACTTCAGCACACAGATGGAGACCGAGACGGGAAAACATCCTATTCACCAAGTGGTAGAGCATTTTTTGGCGGTTATCAAAATGGAATGATACAAATCATTGAACACACAGCACTCCTTGAAAATATTCAATTGGATGACAAAATTCGTTCGGATATTGTGTTTCAAAAATTAAAAGCAGATGTGGGGATTGCAGGTTATGCGTTGAATGATGTGTATGGTATTGTAAGAGACATTGAAAAGAAACAAAGTCGAGACACAAATATTTTGATCAATGTAGTGGATAATCAGATTCTACTCCAAGATGCCTTTGATATATCACTCAAAACAATGACAGACGCTATGAGTGATGCTAAAATCTCCATCAAATTACTCAAGGAGTACTACTCGGATGATCAACAGCTCTTGAATTACATTTCTTGTTTGCAAGAGGCTATCGATGGTCAAATTTACTCTTATGCTAGGGTAACGCGATATGGAGAAACAAATTCAAAAATTGTTGCTCTTCAGTAATCTTCTTGAAATCCGGGTTCAATTGTTACTTGTTATTAGTCATTAGTGGTAATGTAAGCTTAATTTAGTGTTGTATTGTAAAAATCAGTCTCACGAATTGGGTGCCAATTAGATTCAGTTAAGTCAGAGGTACACATTAAATCCTGAGTAAAGAAATATAAAATTTGATCGAGGAAAGTGGGTGAAAATTCACCTGGTGTAGTAATTATGTGTTGTCTAATTGAATCGCGCAGGTGAATCTGGTAACTCGTGAAGTAAACAATTTACCCACCAAAATCGTCGTACAATTCAAGTACATTCCCATCGCAATTCACACCATGCCAGTATACACAACCTGACTCACAATTCTCTTTTGAAAAATTAAGTTGAAATTAGGAAAGCCATTACATATTCCGACTCTGACATACGTATTGTATACATAATACCACAGGTTAAACCATTGGGCGCGTCAACATGAAACAGAAATACTAATTTAATCTTGGAATCCTCTACATACAGGGCGTTTCATATCTCTTTTACTACTTTGAAATTGGCGGGTCGCAGACTCAATTAATCATTTGTTGACGTCAGTGTAAAAAAAATGTTTAAAAAAATATAAAAAATACTAAGTTCAAAATTTCTCAAAATAAAATTCAAAATCTAAAAATATTAGAACTTCAAAACAGTCAAAATTTTGAAAGAAAAAATTCCATACATATGTCATAAGAGCAATTTGGATTTCTATTTTCAATTTTGAATATAATTTTTTTAATTTTTTCTTTTGAATTTTAACTTTTTTTTAAATTTTAACATTTTTGGATTTTGAATTTTATTTATTTTGAGTTGAACTTAATTTTGTTTCAATTTTTTAAACATTCTATTACACTGACGTCAACAAATATTTAATTGGGTTTGCGACGCGCCAATTTCAAAGTAGTCTAAGAGATATGAAACGCCCTGTAGAACAGTCATAGTTAATCACTGGATACATCTACATAGAACACTTGTTTTTATTTATAATATATTTATTAACATTTTTTTTAAACTTTAATTTATTCTTAATTCAACAAAATCAGACAATAAAACATTTATCACACATTTACAAACAATGACTTAAAATAACACCATCTACTACCGTCACGATCATAGTTATATATAATTTAGACGAAAGCTACTAAGGTCTAAAAGCCTTCTAAGCACACCGAGATAAAACCTCCACTAAATAAATGTAAACGGGTTAAGGATTACGCACCATGGAAATTACAAGTAGTTAATTTCTGTTAGTTTTTTGGTGGGTGGAATCGTGGCTATTGCTGCGTTGCCTCGCTGGATTGCCAGACTGATGCGTTGGGTGAGGAATGATGTGGACCGGGTTTCACCAGATATAGCTCTGAGGCAACCTCCAAGTTCTTTGACTAATTTTAGGGCAACGTCCCCGAAGGTTCCCGTAGTTTCAACCGCGAAGTGGAGGAACGAAAATTGATTTGGCATGGTGGCATACTTCACGACTTTTTTGGATTCCGCCGCCGCGCCGCGGCTGCCGTTCCGGGGTGGGTTGATGTAGAGGAGAGGTAGCTGTTGGAATATTATGGATGCCATGGGATATCCCATGCCAAAATCTTTAGAACAAATATTCCCGCCTTTGCACTTTTATTCCAAAACTTTAAAAAAAGAAATCGAGATGTACCGACATTTTTGAGAGTTTGGGGCAAAGATGTGTCTCAGAAATATATTTTGGGCTAAATCGGAGAGTTACACCTCAAATACTTTACTCCTAAGTAATCTTAATGTTATACACTCAAATTTCGTAAATTACAGGAACAGGCTACGACGAATCAAACAAAAATAAACACATGGACGGACGGTCGTCAGCACTATTCCCACGAGTTTAGTTTTGGATCAAAGTATCATAGCGAATGATCGTGTGGTTGTGTTTATACCTGGTCATTCCTTCCTAGTGCTCCACATACGAAGGGTGCTTACAGAGCGGCTATTTTTATTAAATTATGATAAATACCTTGGATAGACCAAAAGTGCGATTTAAAATATAGCTGTCCAATACACTCTTGTCTATCACATTTACTCTGCCTTACTCCTAACCATGAGAAGGAAGAAAAATGTGACAAGTCGCTTTTCTTGGGCGACGTTCCATGTAGTTAAGGAGTGAAAGTACAAGAAAAGTGACATCTCACATTTTCTTCCGTCTCATGGTTAGAAGTAAGGCAGAGTAAATGTGACAAGTTGTCGCCCCATCACGGGCATACAAATTCTATCTCAGCCCCCGACAGTTGACCTTCGTGTCAAGGCTTCTTGCTTGAGCGACCGCATTAGCAAAAGTGTCTTTGACAACTAGATTTCAAATCGCATTTCGGTCCAACCATGGCATTTTTTATAATTTAATAAAATTAGCCGCTTTAAAGCACCCCTCGTTAGTAAGTTGAAATACAATAATACAATTTATCTCAGTTCTACAAAATGTAGTGTGAAATTCTTATTCGAGAATAAAAACTTGCAGTTCTTCCGTGACAAGGAATATACTGAGTTGCTCAAGCACTTACGTCAAACCTACTTTTCTGTGTAAACCGGGCTACATTTTTACAAGTTCGCTCCCACGAATAGTGTGTTACTAGGACTTATGCAGAAATAATGTGGGAAAACTTTGGGGAATACATGGAACCTTCAAATTAGGTAATTCCCACACACGTGGTGAGTCCTACCAGCTACCAGCTCCTCTCCGTGTTCAAATAATTTAATTTCTCTTTAATTAAACCAAAAAACCTTGTAGAAACAAATGCGGACCTCCTTCATAATAAATAATGACGCAATTGTAGTGATATAAAGGAGTTGTCTGGGCAAAGAAAAGTGAATTAAGTTTAAGAGTCAGGTACTCCGATCTAGCAGTCAGATTTTACATTCAGTACAATTCTGCAAGTAACTCGACTCCTCGTTTTCTAAAGGTATGGAATATTTTTTTTACCAAATATTTAGAACTCACTGAAATGAATAAGTAAAGGAATTTTATAACTTTTCTAAATGATTAATTAATAACTTTTTAATTACTTAGATGTTTAGATGCGGTGGAGAGAAATGTGAAGAAGGACTGACGGTCGGGACTGAGATTGGAATGTCCTTCAAACATCCTGACGTGGTAAATTCCGACTTCGGAAGTGCTAACAAATTAGGTGGAGTGATTCCGATGCTCTTACCATACGGACACTACAAACACCCACCTGTTCTTGATGTTCCAGAGCGACTTGATAATTTCATCCGACCAAAAATCCACGAGTACGTTGAATTTTTTCCAAATGACACAGATGAAGAAATAATGGAGAAACTAAGGACTGCAGTGAAAACTGGAATCCATTTGTATCCACGACAAGATATTGATACACCATATGCAGACCTACTCGTAAGATTAGTAATCGGTGGATTCGTCTTAGACGATTTATACGACAGTATTGGTGACGATGAGAAAATGACGAGTTATTCAGGTGCTAAAAAAATGAGTGGAATGTTGAATGACGTAGTAGGAGGGGTTTACAAGTCAGCATCAGAGATTCCATCCTTAGTCCCAGCTCTTGACCCTTTCAGGAATCATTTATTCAGAACCATCGAGTTGAGTAAAGAATTAATCCCAGGATACACTGAAAGGAATAAATGGTCCAAAATTGAAATGGACAATGGAATGCGTGGGAGTATTTTAATTCGGTACACGGAGGATGGCGGGAAAATATCCTACTCACGTGGTGGTAGAGCACTTTTTGGGGGATATCAAAATGGAGCCATACAATACATTGAACTGATAGCACTCTTCGAAAATATTGAAGTGGATGAAAAAATACGTTTTGATATTGTATTTCAAAAATTGAAAGCAGATGTGGCGATCGTAAGTTATGCTTTGAATGATGTGTATGGAATTGTGAGGGACATTGAGAACAAAATGGTTCGAGACTCAAATATTTTGACAACTTCAGTTGATAATGGGATTCCACTCCAAGATGCGTTTGATATATCACTCAAAACAGTGATAGATGCGATGAGTGATGCCAAAATCTCCATCAAATTGCTTAAAGAGTACTATTCAGATGATGAGCAGTTCCTGAATTATATCTCCATTTTGGAAGAGGCTGTCGATGGAGAAATTTACTGGTATGCTAGGATAACGCGCTACGGAGAAACGAATTCAAAAATTGTTGCCCTTCAATAAAACTTTTAGATTTACATAACCTTGAGCTTGTTTTGTTGAGATCATAGTCATTTTTGCACCACTTAATAATGACATTACTAATTACTGTAGATATAAAATTATATTATATGCTCTGACGATGTAGTGGGCATATGATTACATGTGTCAAAGTACTAATTCGATTTTCGTCAAACAAAAATGTACATTCAGGATTTCAGTAATAAAATTGGATGATTTAAACGTGGAGACCATTTGATTCTCTTTGTCATATACCATATACAGGGTGGGTCGTAAGTAACTGCCCCACTTTGAATGGGTGCTATCGGATAACCCGTTGTCGGATTTATATGGAGTTTGGTTTTCTGGATAGCCCCTGCGATTTACAAAAAGGACATAGTAGACTCTCTGTACATCGAACCCGCAAATTGCACCAATTTTTGTTCGATATAGAGAAAGTTTAATATAGGGAATATTTCTTGTATTGGACAAATGCAAAAAAATAGAAGAAGTACGTTATAGAAAAAGTTTATTTTAATTTATACTATTATCTTAAGTTTATTATTTAATTAGTACGAAGTTACAAATTTTCGCAAATAAAGTCAAGCAAAAATTAAAAAAAAAAAAAAAACGGAAAATGAGTTGAGTTAGTTTTGAGACACTGTAAATATAATCAAAACTGAGTTCATAAACGTAATTCAGTTTGGAATTTGGTGTTTGTGGATTGGATTTGAATGATATGAGAAAGTTCTTTATACAGAAGAAAATTGGGTGACTTGAGAAAGTTCATTATATAGAAAAAAGTACATTATATAGAAGAAAATTGGACAGCGGAGAAACGAAGACTGTTTAATGTATAGAAAGATTCAATATAATGTAGAGGTCCAAAATACAGAAACCTTAGACAATGTTAAAGCATAGGGAATTCGTTCGTGCCTGGCTTTCTGATTGATACAGGGAGGTGTCCGAATAGGGAAGGTCGATATAGAGAAAGTCCACATGACATGACCTGTCACTAACTAACGGCAACGTGACCAATTAGCTTAAAAACGGATTTTGCTGCGTTGGCATGAGAGAATTTCGATATGTGTAATCGGGTACCCCGTTCCAACCTCGGAATAATTTTTTGGCCAAAATTTTCGATTGAATTTCGACCTTACAAGTTTTCGAGTATTTTTCAAAAATAAATTGTGTTATCTTTAAATTTTAAAAAATAAATATTTCTATTTGGAAAATTTTGGAAATTCAAAAAAAAAATTAAAATTTCTTTTTTTTAAATTTTGAAAAATTATTCAAAATGTGGTATAGAATAAAATTCAGTCGAAGATTTTGGCGAAAAATTTATTCCGGGGTTGGAACGAGGTTCCCGATTACACATGTCGAAATTTTCTCATGCCAACCCAGCAAAATCCGTTTTTTAAGCTAATTGGACGTCGCCGTTAGTTAGTGATAGGTCATGTCAAGGTCAGTTACCTATCATTTTTCAAATCGCAGGGGCTATCCAGGAAACCGAACCCCATACAGGGCGTTTCATATCTCTTAGACTACTTTGAAATTGGCGCGTCGCAACCTCACTTAAATGTTTGTTGACGCCAGTGAAAATGATGATGCCAGTGAAACCAAAAATTTTAAATAGAATATAATTAAATAGAATTTTAAATTCAAAATTTTTCAAAATAAATAAAATTCAAAATCGAAAAATATTAAAATTTCAAAAAGAAATGGAAATTTAGAAGGAAAAAAAATCAAAATTGAAAAGAAAATCCAAATTGTTTTATGACATAGGTTTGGAATTTTTTTTTCCAAAATTTAAATATTTTTTCTAATTTTAATCTTTTTCGACTTTGAGTTTTATTTATTTTCAGAAATTTTGAATTTAAAATTTTCCGGATTTTTAAACATTTTTTTGCACTGGCGCCAACAAACATTTAAGTGAGGTTGCGACGCGCCAATTTCAAAGTAGTCTAAGAGATATGAAAGCCCTGTATATAAAATTTGCGGCTCATCTAGAGCATACCCTCCATTAATTGTAATTAATTGCTGGGTCAACATGGATGCAAATATTGTATGAGTAAGTTATGAGGTAGGTTTGTCATCGTCAATTCTAATATACCGTCTGCCTCAAAAATAATCACCCCCTCTTTGTTTATAAATTTTATAAACAAGTTGCGAAATTACGTTGCAGTCAAGTCATTCTGGATAACGGACTGTTATGATGAGCTATTGAATTAATTTGGAGGGTAGTAACATACAAAAATTGTATGTCACTATGGAAGCAACAGTTGAAGTTGGGTTTGGGGGGGTGCATATTTGTGCGACATACGGTATTGTAAGGTTCAACGCTTTTCGGGAAAAGAGTTTTTATTGATTTTTGAACAAAGTTTGGTCCAGAGACCTGATTTTCGGGAAGACTCTACAAGTCTTTCAATGTCAAGATTGTGAGAAAAAACACTCCTTCCACTTTTCCCCAGAGAGTTTCTTTTTCTGTGTTCCTCGCACGAAAATATTAAATTATTGAATGAGAGAACTCATAACTTTGCATAACGCGAGACATAAGTGGATGATTACATTCCTCAAAAACTCGAAATTTAATTTCTACGAAAAAATAGTGTGAAATTGGTATTTGATTAAAATAAATAGGGTAAGCTGGGCTAATTATTCCCACTTTTGTGCATTGGCAATTCACAGGGTCGTTATCTCGTATTACATGAAAGTATCGATTCGAACTCACGAAGTAGGCAATCCTCTCCAGAAATTATAAAGTTTTAATCTCTCCTAACCTCAGCAAAACAATAATTTTATGTAACCATGGGAACGAGGTCCAAAAAATAAGATGCGGGCTAATTATTTCCACCCCTAGGCTAATTATTCTATACCCCGCGATAATTTTTTCCACAGTATGTAAACAGTTGTTGTGATTAGACATTAGACAGAAGCAATGGGAAAAATTAGCCCGGTTCCCGAGAACCGTTTATTTAAAGTTCGGGCCAAAATTATTTAAATCTGGTCTTAATCACGTGACACGTGACGATAGGGATACATTAGACCAAATGTCGTGGGAATAATTAGCCCGTTCTATCTTTTTATCAAAATTTGGATAATTTTATCAAAATTAAAAATATGAAAATAGTTAAAATCCGACTACAAAAAGTAAGTTGGTTCAAGTTTTACGAAGAATAGTAGAAATCAAGAAACATATGGATGTATCGTTACCTGGTACAGAATTTTCACAATTCCTTAGCTCCGGAAGTGACGAAATTGTTGACCGGGTGTCGGCGGTCACCCAAAATTTCAGAAAATGTTGTTTTGATTTTGTGTGACTTTGATGAGTTGAAGTACTGGCGGAGTAAAATTTGCCGGTTATGCACGTGAATATCCCGCGTCGTTCACAATTTTTTATTTCTTTGACATTGGGGTACAATGAGCAATGGTTTTCACAAAAAGCGGGAATTCTTTGCCTGGTGGGAATAATTAGCCCCTCTTACCCTATTAATTATTTCAGCCTCTGAAATCTTTTTATGAGAATAAAGATATAGAATTTCTCACGTATCCATGTAGAAATCTACTTTGGAGCGTCAATCCATCCTTGTAATTTTATAATCATCCCACTGTTTTGAAATTGGCAACCCACACTTAAATTTTAATTTTTGTAATTATTGCGCAAACATAATTACAAGGAATCGAACAAAAGTAAACTTGATTATCACCAAGATGCTTGGTCTTCGGCACTATTCCCACAACTTTTGGTAATTTGGACCTAATTATCAACACGAAATATCATGTGGTTGAGTTTCCATGGTCGATCCGGGCAAGTTTTTTTCATTTCTTCGGCTAGTTTAATAACAATATAATTTATTTCAGTAAAAAAATCGAAAATGTATCGTGAAATTTTTAATTGTGAATAAAATCATTTGTCACGGAGTTCTTGCGTGACAAAGAAAATATTGAATTGCTGAAGCACTTATTTCGTCAAATCTATTTTGTGGCAAATCGAGCTACATTTTGTTCCCAGGAATTGTACGTTAATAATATTATTTTGGAAATCACGAGGAAAATGTGGTGGAATCTGTCGAAAGGCAATTTCCAAACTCATGGCGAGACATCGCATCATCTCTTCATGGTCAAATGATTTAATAATTAACTTCTCTATAATTAAAAGACAAAACCTTGTAAATAATGGGAACACCCTTC
>JAQGCA010001740.1:0-16138 GCA_034698945.1 Protaphorura quadriocellata
CACATTGAAAATAGTTTTTCGAGTTTTGAAAATCGAAAATGACTAAGGGATTTTAACATTGAACAATTTTCCTTATGGAGAGTTTAATTTAGCTTGTCAAACTGAGAATATCCATTCATTTCCAGCAAGTCTTAAGTTTATTTTCATGCATAAATTTTTCGAATAATAAAATAGGAGAGGGGGACATTTGAAAAGAATAAATTACCTCGTATTGATAGAAATGCATTATAATCCTGGTCTTATCACATTTATGTGAAAACATATAATGCGACTTCATGATTGTATGTTTCCCTAAATCTAAATTTAGTTCCTCTTGAAGTTCACGCTTGAGGGCATCAACGATTTGTTCAACCCGTTCGTCTGTATCCAAATTATCCATAGAGTTGTCTACCATTCCTCCTGGAAATCCAAACTTCCCATCAAACCGCATTTGCATCTGCCGAAGACAATAAATGATAACATAACATAGCTGACTGCTGACATAGCTGATTGATACACAAGTCAAATTCTTTAACGTAAAAGAAAACCTTGTAGAGAAATGTTTAAAGGATTGTTTGAAATTGGAGTTTTTACGTGTAATTACCATAATTGCCGCTCTAGTATCATAACGTTTCAGGACGTTGGATCTCCAATTTGCCCAAAGCATGCAATGAACCGCGTGCCGGTACCCTTTCACTGATACCGCAGATTCTAGATCAATCGCACTCGGCTTGTCAGCTTCGTCAGCAACCCCGTTTGTTGTAGGAGCGGTTTGGGTTTGACCATCAATACCAGGGGTGGTCTGAGTTTGACCATCAATACCAAGAGTCGAAGAGAGACTCGCGTCATCTAGAGGGATCATTTTTTAAGTCTTCACGCCGGACGATCTTCAGGAATGATGGACTGGAATCAACATTATTAATACCATATTCAATTGCTTGGTTCTCTAAAATTTGTAAGTTTAATAAACTGAACTCCTCAAAAAGGGCGAAGACCAAGATGTCAATTTTTCGGTCTATCTGGGAAGCTGGTCTTAATATTGACTGAGCGTTATGCAACACGTTATCCACCAATTGTAAGTATGGAATGGTTATATTAATAAATATTGCAGTCCTACAATGGGCATCGGGAGAACTGTCGAAGAAAAGCAAAACGGTTTAATTATAATGGTGGATAATGGAAAGTATGACAATTTGACGCTCAAACGATTTTGTTCAGTTTTGTTAAACTCACTTTTACTAGGATTATGATTTCCAATTGCTTCTGAACAGGCATAGCAGTGTTGGGGGCTATCTCCCAAGTCGAAATAGACTATAGGCCATCATTTGACTAAAATGTTCAATGTCTGTTATTCTGTCATCGCTCAAGTCAAGAGTATAATCACCAGTGTGATTTCCATCGAATTAAGATTTAATCCGAGTCAAAGTCAGGACTCCCTCAAGAGTCCGTAGTACCAGAAAATAATTAAGGCGTCGAAGGTCATATAATCGAAAATAGTTCAAGTCAGTTAATGGATTCTAAAATAAGAGGAATTAATAATACTGGCGGATAATGACAAATTGAAATGACAAAAATCCATTGACGTGACGTCCTTATTGGAAGCGAAATTGTAAATACTTATTTTTAATTTAACCAGGATGACACATTACCTCATTCTAATTGTAGTTCAATTTCTGTCAGTACAGAACCAGTAAACAGTGAACACCATTATTACAAAATAGAACGAACTAATTTCTGCTGAAAATTACTGACATTTGAGATTTAATTGTTTAGACAAACTGACGCCCTTGATTCCTTAAATTTAATTGAAGCACAGAAATATTGCGAAGAAGATCTTACCTTAAGAAAATTTCCTGTCGTGTGAAGAATTTTTCGAAATTCTTCGAATTTTGTGGCGAATTTTCTTTCAACTTTGACAGAATGATTGTCGAGCGAAAAAGTGAATAGAACTGGCGCTACATAAGATTCAAAATACCACGCAAATTCCCATCTGGGTGTCTAGGTGGCTCATCCTGTCTTCTCTGCAGCTTATGGGGCATACCATTATTCTAATAATATTTTAATTTAATTATAATTAATTAAATGCACTAATTAAACTGTAATGCTTAGTTAGAAATTAATTCTGGCATAATCGATAACAAGTTCTAAATCTGATTTGACCTCACATCTGGGCTGGAGCCCTGCCCCATAGTGGAACGAAAGGTGATCCAATTAACGAATCAGGGACGGGTCATAGGTCATCATCATGTTCTTCACTTTCTATTAAAATGAATAAAGTAACGTGAGCGTGTGAGTCGGCCATGACTAGGGTTGATGGCTGATTTGGTCGGAGGTCAAGGTAAATCAAAAATAAATAATGATGTAAATTGTACCACGCGATGCAGCATGCAAATGGAAAATCATGTACAGGATGTTACTTTCTACAACGTAAAATCTTAACTGATCATTTTTTTTGCTGTGGATGACACGATGACAATCAAATTGCAGGGGTGTTATAATTTAAGCTCGCTCTTTGACCCTGCCCTGACAGTCATCGATAAGAAAACGCAGCTCACAAAGCAAGCATGGGTGGAATGCTAACAATGCTAATACTAGAAGCGTGATTGTGAAAATAAAAGTAATTCGTAGGTACAAAAAAAATATAAACATTATTCACCACCGTTGACAATTTCATGAGGGAGAAATCTGGGCTAAGTTTCACCGGCGACCTTTCCGTTCCTCACAAAAATCAGCTTAATATTTTTAAACATATAACGGAGATTAACAGTTTTTTTTCCCCCTAAAATTGTTACCATAAACTCTTAGCGGAGCAGTAGAGCTTTCTACTTGATTGACCGGAATCACAAACACTGATAAAATTATTTATTTTCATTAGTCTCATCCCGAACCCCTTGTTGTGTATAAATATATAATAGTATAAAAGCTGCTTGTGTGCAAGATTTGTACAGGGTGGCTCATCTTCTTTTACCGACGAGCAACCGGGTTCATCACAACGGTGCGGTGCTCAACATCTCAGTTACGTTACACTTTTTGACAACTATAAGATCAGATTTTGTAAGAGTTGAATGTTTGAGAGATCAATAGGTCAAAATCATATTTGTGTTGACCTTCTGAGTTGACCTTATTAGGAGCGACCCTTCTACTGTGGTCAGCCTTATTATGTGTTTTGAAGTAGAGATGCAAATCACCGGTGAATCATCCCAGGGTTTCGGGTTTCAAATTCAAACTATCCTGACTACTCGTAATTGGTCCGCACGCTACTAGTCATGGGAGCAGGGGTTCTCATCTGTAAAAAAATAAAATGGGCCACCCTGTAAAGTTTTGTTGTTGTGGACCATTAAAATTCGTGATTGTCATAGCATATCATCATCTTCTTCAATTTTGTGTACGTCTGTCTGTTCTACTTTCCAATGGAAACAACTACCCACCCACTCGCAATCAGAATCAGAATTATTTTCCTGTCACACTCAACAATTAGCAATCCCAGTATCGTAAAAGTAGACATTGCCGTAGACGTGCAATACAATTTTTTCTCACAAGGGACAAAATTAGGATGTCGAAATCTGAAGGACCACCTGAGTGAGGTTAAATTCTACTAGCAATATGCCCGGCCGTACGGCAGGGTTACGAACCTAATACAACAGTGACCAAGTTTCGCCCGGCCCTGGTAATGCTTTCAAGAAAGAAGAATTTTCGCGCATTCAATTTTGTCGTGAAGTGCCCACTGCGCTCGTTAACCCTCACTGCGCATTCAATTTTGTCGTAAAGTACCCACTGCGCTCGTTAACCCTCACTGCGCATTCAATTTTGTCGTGAAGTACCAATCTGCGCTCGTTAACCCTCACTGAGTATTCAGCTTTGTCATTGGGTACTTACTACGCGCAGAAAACGTCAGTTCGCTTTCCGTTCGTAATTATTGATTATTCACAAGAAACAGATGTAAAGTTCAAATCGAAATTTATAAAACCCAGGATTAGGCATCAGTCATTTCAAGTATGTAAGAGTGATTGGTTGGTTGATTGATTCAAATTGATTTTCATGATACAGACACATAACACATACCAATAATAAATCTAACAACCTATTAAAGATATCACTGTTAGACTGTTAGAGTTGCTGTTGCTTTGGTATATCAACGCGACGGCCGTGGCTTCACCGATTTACCGGGAACTTTCACGCGCAAGGCTGCCACATGGTGCAAATAAAGATCTCGATAATTCTACATTTTCTTACTAAGATTAGCGATAAGGAGGAGGATTGTGTGTAATTGAGTTTAATGTAAAAACATCCCGACAAATAGTTACCGTATTTGACCGAATAGATGCCCCAGGCTTGTATTTAAATTTGCCTCCATTAGACCCGGTGTCTATATCAGCACTGGGGTGATTCGAACTACGCGCTCTTATGGAACAACCTAACACGTGACCCGGCTAGCATTCGATACCCGGCTTGTATTCGAGACTCGGCTTCTATTCGGTTAAATACGGTATTTAATAAAACTTGTCTAACAACTTTTAAATGCAGAGATTTATTGTTAGGCAGATCTGATTCAAGGATTTTTCAATAGTTGTTGCTGATTTTGAAATTATTACTGATATAATTTATGGTATAGGAACAGCCTTGGCTTGACTTCTGACATTTGAGGCGACCTTGCTGACATCATCTTTCGCGTACCAATAAGGTGCTTTCTTGAAAGTTCCGGCCTTAAGTGCTACTTTTTTGTCTGTCGGGGCATTTGTAAATGAATTGTCAGATGTGACGACGGCGCCTCCGTCAACAGCGATTGAATCATGGTGAGTTGTGATGGACGTTGGAATATTTATGAATACGTTGGCTTCGATCAAAAGTTGAGCCTCACAGTACCCAGCAATTCCAACGGCCTTGACATTTTCCAACAAGTTGTTGTAGATATGAGCCATACCAAATCTAATCATTGGAGTGCGCTCGTAGACATTGGTGAACCAGTTGTGATGGAATGTGACGTGGAACTGAAAATTTAGGCACAAAATTAACTTTCAAGTAAATTTCCTACACAGAAACTTTCTATCGAATGCAACATTATACATAATATTTGGGAAATCATAAACAAAAAATTGATAATCAGCGTAAGGCATTCGAGATTACACAGACTATATACAAAATGGCATAATTAGAACGACCTGAACTGACCTTTCCTCTGTCAAGGGCTCCATTTTCGCAGGCGCTTCCAACTAAGAGAGTATGATAAATATCATGGAATTTATTGTATGAGACAGTAACATAGTCAGCCCCATTCGACATTCCAATTCCCATGGTGTAGTAATCATGTTCATGATTCAAATCGGCAAAGAACTCATTGTGATGAACCCAAACATTTGTTGACCCTTCAATTTGGACACCTTGGTGACAAATATACGTTGGGGGATTCCTTACGGAGCAACCCGAGTAAGAAATCTTAAGACCTGAAACAATAACGTTCTTCGTCTTGTAAATATGGAGTCCATATTTTGATATTCCAGCATTGCTATTAGCACCAAAAATTGATTTGTTGGCACCGACAACGATAGAGCTGGACAATGCAATGTTGGCTGTGATTTTCACAATCTTTGGATTGTCGCCTTTGAGGGCTTCTCGAAGATCTTTTTCGTTAGAAACGTAAACCGGGGTACCGCTGCCACCTGGAACGTCCATGAATATGAGTTTGATTATTATTTCACGTTACACGCAGGGTGAGGCAAATTAATTTCCTGTGCCTGGAGCTTAGCATTATATTTCCGTCTAGAATTCTAAACATCGAACTGGAAAATTAATCTCGTGTCCGTTTTGAAATGTTTTCCGATCGAAATCAAACGTTACATCACTCATTGAATACCGTAGAATCTAAATAGAAGTTGTAGTAATTTTATATTGAATTTGAGTGAGAAGCCACTACTTGTAGCATGGACAACATTATTACGAATACTACCTAGCCCTGAGCTTCATAATTAAGGGAGCAATTTTGCAGGGCATTTAACTAATGTGAATGCTTCTTAAATTCTTTCAATATCCGTCAAGGGCTAGTTATAGTTTTCGGGTCTCAGCCTCCAATGTCGTTATTTTAGCCACTTGGAATTTGTTCTAACTAAACACATTAGACGTGAATTACCAGTAGTCTTTCCAACGTGATCAGCGTATCCGTCTTCAGACAAAACAGAGCAAACTTGGAATACCGCTAGGAAAAGCGCGAGAAGAGAGTGTAGTGTTATAACCGCCATTTCCGATTGAAATCTTGGGTAAAACTGAAGTACTTTTGGAACCATAAATTGCGTTTTATATACCCGAGAAATTCTGATGAAATGCATTAATGGACAAAATGCGGTACCAAAGGTTAAGAGTAACGGCTGCAGTTGTTCAAATACAATAATACACCCGGATATTCTACTATTTGAAATATCAAAAACGAATACCCACGCTTACAAGTGTTACACATTTGTGGTTAGTTAACCTTCCGCACGTGCGACAGGAACTGTCGTAACTTAAACCTGGCCATTAATTAAGTATTTTAATGGCTCAACAATTAAGGCACTAGGTGTACGTAACAAATTACCGCAGTCGATGACCACATGTGCAGCGAGTACAGTTCGAATTAATCATTTCATACCTTTGAGCCTTGTCATACATAAATTACGCTGCTAATCTAGATGCCAGATGGATAATCGTGAGTAGAAATGAAGTGTTAATGTTTGATAGAATACATTATGGAAATATAAATTCTTTAGGTAGTACCAAACTTAAAATTACTTGTTGAAATCTTACTCTCGACTAAGATATTTGAAAGGATTCATGCGATGTAAAATGTTAAGCCTCTTCAAAATTTACATCCGAATAATGCTCCTCGTGAGTTCAAGACTAATTTTAAAGAAGAAGGGTAATTTGGATGCTATGGTTGTTGGTAGTGGTTAATTCAATACTTCTTCGTTCGTGTGTCGTGTCCTTCTTTGCTCTCATTTATATTTTTCATGACAATAATTTCCTACGGTGCGCTGCACGAACCGAACGACATGACTCCAATGTTAATTGTTACATTTCAAATTTTTATTCAACCAGAGTTTTGTGGACGACGATGCCGCGACGATAGAGAGTAAATTGTATTTGCTCGACTTCACTTTTGTATCACTTCCGCAGAAAAAAAAGTAGGTGGCTATGGATTTGGCCGAAATTTTACATTCTGAAAGGAATGTTGTAGCTGACATTCCTGCATTTGCTGATTTTACATTCTGATTTTCGAATATTATATCCATCCATATATCTTCATCTAAATTCCTTAATTGATTAATAAGGACTTTCTTTAATTGGTCAGTCTTCTCAGAAAAAACTGTTGTAAACAAGAACCACGAGATTCCTGGATTGGGATTTTTGTCCTCTTCGTTGGAGAATTTCCAATTGGTTAACTCAGTTTAAATTTTCCCCACGAAACAAACAAATAGTATTGCAACAAAGAAAATCTGGACAGCAGGACCAATTAAATCTACCACACGGACACAGAATTCAATGTATCAAAATGCTGCGGATTAATTGTTCCTTTGGCTTGTTTCGGCTACGAAGACTCGATTCAGTCAAATTCGTCCTTTCTGAAAGAATATATGAAGATTGATGGTCAATTTATAATCTGAAACGCTTGGTCCAAGCTCTTAATCTTTTACTCTGTGATGTAGTGTCTTTCGTAACGTAATAATAAAAATTATAAATTCATAATTAATAATTTTTCAGACAAGATTATTAATAAGCTCGACTTTGTTGAGAGAATTTGAATTATTTTCCATTGGATATGTATGCGGCATTGCCGGCATTTCAATATGTTCCAGTTGACTTTAGTTCTAACTTGATCCTACGTATTGATGATATCAATGGCAGACAGGAGTTGAATAATTGAATAGATATTCGAGTTTTGACATAAATATTTTGAATTAGTTTTACACGTTTGGAAGACCTGTATGTCTGTGTAACCAATAAAATACACACAGACTGCAACATTTACATCCACGCTTTGCAAATCCATTGCAACGAATGCAAGGCAGAAGTTTTACAAAGTGAAAGAAAGAAATTAATTCCTAGATATTACAAACTGTAAAATCCGTCCTTAGAGTTTAATTGTAAATAAATGATAAAAGCGTTCATTGAGGACATGCCAGCATTCATCATGGTTTGGATTGGTACCTCTACCAATCTCCATCAACTCAAATTAAATATTATATTAATGAGAGATTATTAAATTTGAACCCAAGCAAAGTAGGTAATTATTATTGTCGTTGTACAATTTGTACGATGCGTTTGGAAAAATTTATATTTGCATTGAATAAACATTGAATGAAATTCACTTCATTGTTTGAAATGTACATTTATGTCACACACATCCATAGATCAGCTTTTCATTCGGTCAAACTTTTCACGGTTAACTGTTGTAAGCATTTATTTTATTATTAGGTATATATATGTAAGGTATCCAAGTGATATGAATAAGTTCACATGTATGTGTAGTCCAGCAAGCTAACACTTTCATCAGATAATCTCTTCCCGGGTATAATTCGATTTATACATAGATGCTGCAAATTTTTGCGGGGAAAGGATAATATTTTGTAAAATGAATATTTTTTCAGTCTAATTCGGCAAATTGAATTCGCTTAAATAACTAGACTTTACATCATGTTATTCGCTGAAGACCAGTTCCACTCTAAACTTTCCCGTTGTACTTATTCCTGTGTTCCGAACGGAGTTGATAATTTTCTTTTATCAATTTCAGCCCATCTTGAAATAATGAATGATTTATAATCTCATCTTTGGTGTAATGGATTGCCTACTTCCTTGGGTGAGAGTGGACCCGGAAATGAAGGTCATGACATATATTTAACGGTTTTGATTAATTTGTATTTGAATAAAATCTCTGCGAGACATACGGGCAAGTGAAGGATAAAGTAAATTCAAGTGTTGACTAGAAATTTGTTATACCCAGTCTTAATTGCATTGTAGTAGTTGCCGTGCTCATGACTTTATCACGGTTGTACATAAATAAATATATTTAAAACGTGGTGGCATACTTTTCAAAATTAAATTCGACTGGTATTAGAACCAGTCGAATTTGGATCTAAATTCGATTATCCGAAAAGTTTTAGATTTGAAATATTGGTAAGTTCATTACTTATAGATAGAGTCGTCGTATATAATGTACGTGGGCTTATTCTTCTCATGCAGAAGGAAGTGTTTGAGGAAGTCACATTTTATGACATATTGTTACTTTTAGAATGATGGTTCATTTGCTCGTATTTTGCAAGTCTCTCGAATCGAATTGAATAAATCGACACTCGTCGTCAAAGAGTGTATTCTTTCATCTGTGACATAGTATCCTCCGTGTGACAATAAATCTATTCATGTACAGGCAATTAATGATCTCTTGTGAAATTTTACAATGTAATGATACAGTGTGGGCAGTTTAAGACGACGAATGGCTATGCTGTTTTATGGAATGCCGTGAAGGCGTTGAATTGGTGGATCAGCATTGCAATAAAGTGACCATTATTTACGTACTCTTTTGAGAATTACATTTCATTTGTCCTTTTAGAAATTCGCAGGCAAAGCAAAATCTCCAATTTACAAGAATCAAAAGTTTATATTTCGCATATCCAAATCATTTGGCTGCTACAATACTTTTAAAGTACTAAAGACGCGGGCGGCGTAAATGACTTCCTCAATTACCTTCATGGTCCACTCTGATTTCATGAAGAAAGAGACAATAATTGTCTCTTTTAGTGAGAGTCTAATTATTAGACTCTCACTAAAAATTTGAACATGGGCAATTCAGCAGTCATAGACTATCATTTTATTCGAGGCAATTCAATTTCTTACAGGATATGTAATAGTGATTGATCACTCCGAGTGCCATGCTGTTCGTGCACATGAAGATTTTTGTTGGAATTACTTCGGAAATCTTTTAGTAACACACGTGACACTTCTTGTCTAGAACGGAATCATGGGATTTAAAAAAAATCTGCCGAACATTCGGGCATAGTATTTGCTGTTACACACTTGACATAATCTCTCGGGTCGATTATTCTGCCGACTGGTTTTTATGTGAACATTACGTTCCTTATCAGTCAATCAGAAAAAGAGGAGGATATGTATGGTTTAAATTAGCAACATAATCCGTGCTATCAATGACACAACAAATTAAGGAGAAAGTGAAGCTTTAATTTCCTGTTTACTTTGTGTATATCCGAACATAGTGAATGGATTGACAAAGTGAAGCAACTAATTTTTGTTTAACTTAAATAGGGAGAACAATCAGAAAGCGGGACAGAAATCTAGACTACTGAGCTAATTAGTTTAAATATAAAATTCAAGACCTCTATGTACCTCCGGGTTGATTCGTTTAATCTCAAAAGGGCGACTCGTGTGTAATCACATGAACAATAGCTTTAGCAATTCCAGGTTAACAACTCATTATCATAAGAATATACCCTGACCTTGACCTTTATTAATTTTTACCAACTTGTCAATTAACTCAAAATATTTTGTAAGGCAAATAAATTCCATCGTTAATAAGATTTAAAATATGCAGTAAAAAAGTGATTCCAAATTGTATGACTGGACTGTACTGAGAAAAGTACATTTTTAAATATATTAAAAACGAACTTTATGTAGATGGATTTGCTTAATATCCAAGAAAGCGATTTCGAAGATTTGACAATATCAAAAACTAATTTGGTTAGTAATAAAGTATTGTAAGGATTCTATTCTGTACTTGATTCGCGGTTCAAGGTTGTATGAATCATACAATTAATTCGATTATAAAATTGTAAATTGCTCCTTCTTCCATGCATTCTGAATATCATTCTGAAACTGAGTTCATTCACTCTACATGAGGTTCACCTATTTCACATGTCATGACGGCTGTAGAACACCTGAACTGTACTCTAATTTGTAATCGTGTCTTCGTGTCAATTATTATCAGCAACAGGAACTCTGGGTGGACGTGAAAACTTGTACGTTAAAACACAATTACATCACTAAATTAAATCACATTAGTTATACATTTATCCATAGCTCCGGTTCAGTGAACTACGTACAGTGCAACCTCTTAGACCCCTCATTATGAGACCAACCTCAATATAAGATATGATTTCGGACCATTTTGTTGATCCCTGTGTATTTTGATAGTCGGTAGAAGACCGACCCGTTATAATACTATCTCTGATGTAAGACCCGGTTTCAGAGCGGCGAAACCCTATTTTTGGTTTCGTTATAAGAGCAAGTTCGTTGGAGCAGGTATTGAATAATGAACGAAAAAGTTTTGATAAGATCGATTCATACCAGATTTAATTTTTAAAACGTATTTGGAAAGCCCTCTACAGCAACATAATCCGAAATCCTAAACTCTGATCTAGTTAGATAATGGTCAAAGGCTAAATCTCTATTAGTGAAATTCCAAAAATACTACTTAACTTAACCATAATACTTTATCAGCACATCGAACAGCACTTGTAATGCAATGTGAATAATAAAATTAAATATATTTGCTTGCAAATAGTTTGAGTGGAGTGTGATATTTCCACTAATTTGTCCGACTGTGACGGTAACCGACTCACTTCTACAAGTACGTATACTCGAAGGAATCACGTGTTCTACAAACTCTAACCCTTTAATTACAAAATCCACTTGTCCATACGTTATAATGCATTAATTTGTAAATTATTTCTTTTTCACACGTAGATAATGATCCTGAGTGGAGATGCGTGTTTGTTGGTTGTAAAGGTTTTCGACCTCACCAGTTTAGCAATCAATTTTTGTACTTGTATTACATGCATGTATGTCTCCCATACTGCAAGCGTCCAAAATAAGTTGGACTTGGGACTCGACGGTCTTTAGCAAATCTGAAAGATTAGCAAAATAATTTTCTATATTGTTCATGTGTATTTCATTCATTCACTCATTATTATTATTATTTCTATTCATTCACACACTACTCCATACATTATTATTAGACCTCTCTACTCATCTATGTTCAATCATGTTGTAATTTAGAAAGTCTGTGAATCCGCGTGTTGCTAATTTGCACCATACTGTTTCTGCTTCTGTTCACTGCCTCTCAAAAGTCTTAAATGGCAAACATCACCATTGCAATGCATAACGCATTACTCTTATCTATACTTTTCAAATGATAAAAAACTGCATTAGAATACTGCACAGTTCGACAAATAATTTGTAAAGAGTATTAAGTACAAATGTTTCACTGTAAAGACTCCAAATAATGTAAGAGGTGTCACATCGCTAGCCGCTTCTGCTAAATAGACCTGGATGAGGATTTATGCAGTGGAGGACCCAGTTCGCACCTTAAATGTTTTAGTTATAGCAAGGGATTTCGAATATAAATTAAAATAACGAGGTTCTTTGTAATACATGGTCCAACTTACAATATCAAAATATTAATCCACAACAAGGAACGGTCAAACTTAAACTCATTTAAGCACAATGCGTATGTTAGACACTTAAATGGTCCCGAGTGATGGCCTGGATAATATTAGGGATTTAAAGAACACAATCTAAAATTGTTTTGCTAGTAAATTTGGAAAATCATTACCTGAGAATCTGCTCGCGCAAAAATGTTTATATGGAAGGCATTGGAACGGAAAAATTGCAGAGTTTTTTAATTATGACTTTGTTCAGTCAATCTCAAAACGGCATATTCCGGAAAAGTGCGTGCGTGCGTGCATGCGTGCGCGAGTATGGGATTAGTTGTTGTCTTGTAGACATGAAAGCGATGAGTAAAAGACCAAAGGATGAAATGCCGCATACCGTAAGCAATCAGCTGATGAGAGAATCCCAGAATTGTCTTCGACATGTTTTCTTTATGAGCACTGGAGAGTGAATCGTGAAAATGTTAATACGAAAAATATACAGGTACAAAATAGTGGATCCTGCATGGGTCGCGGTCGGGCAAACGCAAAGAATTCAGAGATCAGTTTGTTTGTTCTCCTTTAAACTTTCTTGGTTAAATTTTTATTTTTATTTCAGAAATTACATAATTTTTCGTATAAGATTCATCGTAAACCTCATCATTTCCTTACATAATATTATTAAAAAAAAGTTTTTCGAATTTGCGATTTGAACGTGACTCATGTGCTAAAAGCATTTTGTAACTAATCATTTTATGGACAATAGCGCAGTGTTGTGATCCTTGTTGGTTGATTCAGACGTCTTATGACAGATTGAATTCAGCTCTATTGTTGGTCCTAGCCCTCGTATTATAGTCTGGAAAAGAGCATACAAAAATGTTATATAGTTAATCCTCATTAGTGTTATTAGCGGTCAGTCAATCCTTAGTCTCCTTAGTCATGCCTATATATTATGGTACAGCCACTTTTTATATCGTTAATTGGAAGTGGAGGGTTTGGCTTTGACTCGGACAGATTGACTTTCGCGTTTTCCTACTTATTACGAGTACCAACGTCTGCGAAAATAATATTCCGCGATATTTGGCCATCCTTTTTGAATGCCAATAAATTGATGTAGAATAGAAAGACATTCTCGTCAATTAAAATTCTTGTATTGGAAACTCCGGAATCAAATCCTCAACCCAGAGAAGCGGCAAGCGTTTTGTGTACCATTATCCTACAGCGGGATATGAACGTAATGATAACGAGATTGTACAGTTTCTTACATTTTCGTTTTTCTCCGCCCAAATTGGTACCAACGCCAACTTCTTTCTTACGGCCACATTTTTCTACAGGCGAAGCTAATTTAATGTCTGGAACGTTTTGCGTAAGTTCCACTTTTCCTACTGATGAAGTCGTATCTTCAACTGGGCGAATCCGATTAGGTTTCCTGGACCGCTTTCGATGAAGCACTTCTATCTCGTCAGTCAAAGCCAAATTGACATTCCCTAAGTTCTTCGCCAATTTTTCATTTTCTCGTGCCGAATTCTCCATTTCGCGACTGCGACAAGATTTCCTCCGACGAACTTGAGGAATAGGCCTTTTCGAAGATTTCAATCGCTCTAAGGGTCGTTGGTTTTCCCGAGTCGCAGGAACCGGCGGTGCTTTTCCGGATAATTTTCCTTGGTAAAAACCGTCTGAAACTCGAACCTCAGAAATCAACGTAGATGAATATTTCGGCTTAAATTCTTTAAGTTCTTTCGGATCTTTTCTAATTACAATATGCGATTGCACTGGCATCATTTTGCATGGTCTCCTCCCGTTCTTAACCTCTCCTGTCGTACCCAAATATATTTGATATTATCGTTGTGATTAGACGTATATCGAAATAGAGAAACTTACCAATTTTAAACCGTTTCCCAACAGTCGTCTCGGTAGCAGCTTTTAGACTATGTGCCATTACGGCTTCATTGCGCAATTTGGCTCGTTTCAAATTTCTATCAAGATAACTCTGGTTGATCGTAGAACCATTCACCGACGAGGCTGCAAAAACAGACACAAAATTCAGGACATTCTTTCAGAGGAAACTTCGATCTTTGAAACTAAATTTAATTGTGGATTTCGATTTTGGACTCTAGATTTACGTGTTGGATTCTAAATCTTTCGAATCCTTTGTATTTCTGGCTTAAATTGGAAACTGAGTCGAATTCGAACTGGAGAAATGCTATCGACTATTGCGAATTCCGAAACTAACATGACAACTGAATTCAAACTCGACTAGACATTTGGGTGACGTTTTAATCAAATTCAAAAGCCAAAACATAATTCGATACTCCAGCTGGAAAACCACTGGACCCGAAGTCCTCCCACGGATTGGCTCTACGTATTTCGAATTGAATACGAATGCGACTATTTTCGTCTCTCAAATCGAAATTCGAGACTTGTAAACGGACTCCGGGATTGGTCCAAAAGGGTTTATCTGTCCTACCTTTCTGAGCCACAATTGTTATTCGACGCCGGCTGCGACCAGATCTTTTCGGTCGGGCTAAATTAAAGAACAATCGAATCCAATTAGTGGAGTAATTAGTAATTTTTTAATCCCATCTGGAATGTCTTGGTATTGGTACGCATTTATGGATTCTAGTGCCAAGATAAATTGTGCTATAATCTACTTTCTATTCAAATGTACTAATCGATGGCGTCTGTAATGGTATCAACGTCATCGGTGTACTTTTCCTCCATCGCCTGGTGCTCTTGTTATTATAAAATATGTTTGTCAATTCCATTTCAATGCGTGAAAAAATACCGTTAGGATTAGCTGGTATTGATGGTGCCTTTAAAATCTCGGTGTAATGAGGACGCGGTGTATTAGTCCGACGAATAATTCGAGTTGAAGAAATAATTGGTTGAAATTCAGACATTCCACCTGGTAAATAATATTTCATAGGCGATCATGAATGACTTAAGAAAAAAATCGGAATGATGCACTTACTGGCTTCAAAGGACGGTTCGAAGCAACGGCTTCTGCGCGATACCGTTCCAAGTGTCTTGCTCTTTCGCCGTAAAGATTTAATTACCGAATAACTTGCGGGTCTGCCACGCCCAGTGCGTCTCATTTTGTTGGTAGCTCTAGATTCAACCGATGGTTCTTTCCTGATAATGGAAATAACAAAAGTAAGGTCTGATTGAACGCATATCTGATCAGATAATTAAGAAGAGAAAATAGCGGATATCTGATTATTGATATGAAATTGTTTTCCGATAAGATTATGTGAATGAAGTAACACAAAACTGATGTAAATTCCGGACCAGATCTCATGCGCGATATATTTGACCAATCCAATAATAACATTTAATGTTCATTACAGATTCTATTTACCTGTTTTTCAATCTCACGTTTCGGCATGCAGTTTTGCGTACCACGGTGGACGATTGTGATTCAATCCTTGACTTGCGGCCACGACCTGTAAGAATTTTGATGAACATCTCAGAGTTATTTTTATACGAAATTATTTGTTATCTATTTGACCATTACTTACGATTATTCTGAATCGGCTTACAATTATCTTGAAAATCGGATTTCCTGGACTTACGCCTACTTTCAGGTAAACTTCCTGCTGTGGTAGCAGGAGTCGTGCTTTCGAAATTCATTTCATTCGTATGAAGCGTCAATCTGACTGACGTCGACCTCGCAGCAGACTTTGCCGATTTTTGTGGAACCAGACCATGAACTGGAATCTGTAGGTAAAAAAAGTTTGTTGGGGGGTTAATTGATG
>JAQGCA010001741.1:0-16137 GCA_034698945.1 Protaphorura quadriocellata
AGTAAGCACCGTATACCGTATTGATTGCTTTGGAACAAATAATTGAATATAATGCAATATATTTCAAGTGTTTCGACTAAAACCTGACGTAGGGTGCTGGTACATTCACCGTATTTCGAGTTTTCTAAAACCCTAAATAGTTGGTTTGGGCGCTAGTAATAATATACGAAAAACTCAAAATACAGTGCTATATATATTAGAACCGTATTTTGAGTTTTTCGTCTAAAACCTAAAACCTCAAATGGGGTGCCGATCCACGGTCGCGAGGTGAGCTTACACTTTCGCTCACCTCCGGGTAGCTGAATGAACTGTCTCTAGTTTCGATCACTTTTATTCACTCCAACACTGCAAAAACACTGTCCTTGATGCATATTTTTAAATTATGGTTTGGAAACATAACCCCAAAACAAGCTGGAACTACCTTCAGGTAAGAAGACGCCGAAGCTCTTTTGAATTCTGTTTCATAAAAGAACTAGGAATTTCTTTTACAACGTTCCACATTATTTTAAAGAATTTACGAAATAGATAGTGTCTGGTGATTTTTTTTTGGCGCCACAGGCCCATGGCGCGTGTGGCAAACGCCACATTGCCACAATGGCCAGTCCGGCCCTGTATATGTGCACGGGGTAAAATAAAACTTTCAAAAATATATTTTGAAGTTGAAAAATATATTATTTTGACTTTTGATTCAAATTTGAAGTGCACTTCTTGAATTGTCAAATCCGAGCTCTCTGGCGTGAATGCGCTTTCAATGGTCTCACGAGGAAACTATTTGAGGTGTGTCACTCCGATTTTGTCCAAAACTTTTTTTCTGAGAGACCTTTCCCTCAAACCCTCAAAAATGTCATTAGCTCATGCAACACTCAAAACTCGATTTCTAAAAAATGTTTGAAAATTTTCGGAAAAAGTCCAGAGTCCAAAGTCCTCAAGCATTTAGCATGGGATATCTCATGGAACTTTCCCCAAAAACTGATCTCAAAGACAAAAAAAAATTCAAAAATCGAAATATTTTTTTTTTTCGGAAAATAGTCGAAATGTTAAGAATTATAAATTAGAAGATGTGAAACCTCATAACTTTGCATGTTTAAATGTACCTAATCACATTTTTACCCGGTGTTTATTCGAACCCAATAAAAATTTATTGAAACCCTGTCATCTAATCCGTCATTTACGGTATCATAAAAAAAACTGAGGCAATTCGAATGTCTATTTTTGAATTATTGTACAATAAATAAAGTTCTCACCGTTAATGATTTGTTAGGTACAATTTACAATTATTTATTGATTCAACAAATTTGGTAATACCGATGAGGTAATGTACATGAACAATCATATCCATTACACATAGGAAATAATATCAACAAAATCAAATATCAAATCTGAAATGATGATTAATTTGTTTAGTTTTATTATTCTTGGTGACCTTCATTTTGACGATGGAGCCAGTTTTTAGACATTCGATTCCAGCATATTTTGACGAACTTCACATGTGAAGAAAAAAACAGTTAATACGATAAAATAATAAGTCATGTCAAAGAAGGTAAATAAATGTACATTAAGATTTACAGTTTCGTTATAGTTAATTGTAGAGATCGTGGATTACCATTAAATTATTACCGTAAATGTCGGTAGTGAGTTCAGGATACGACTCAGACTTCCGACATTCCGACAACCTTGGCTTTGAAAATCACGAGGAATTTTCCCCATTGTCTGACACGCCCTTCTTCATTTTCGGTAAAATCAAGTTCTTCATTTTTACTGGATAACTTGACGCAATTTTGATCAGATATGGAAATATCTGATTTCCCGATTGATCCATTACTAAAATGAACGTCCTTTCTTACTGTGGATTTAGAAATCTGATGTGTACGGACGTTTAAATTCCTGCCAGTGTGAATTTTTCTATGTTTATGAACGTCCAGAGTCCACTTTCGACTGAAGAATAAGTCACATTGGTCACATTTAAAAGGTAATTTACTTTGTGGGCTGAATTTCTTCGAGTTCGAACGTTCACTTATTTTATTATTTTCTGGACGCTTACGAATTTCTTCCACAATTTCACACTTTTTGACTTTATTTTGAATTCCAGGACATGAGTTCCCTGACATGTGTATTCTCAGATTACTCTTGTCGCTGAATTCTTTCTGGCACAGAGTACAAACGTAGGGTCGTTCTCCAGTGTGACTTCGCATGTGTACTTTTAAGACATCCGATCTTGATAATACTTTATTGCAAACCGGACAGGTGCAAGGTTTTCTTCTAGATTTACTTTTTTGATTATTAGGTTTTTGAATTCCATTGCAACCTAACATGTGCACTTTTAGATTACTCTTGTGACTGAATACTTTCTGACATCCGGTGCAAACGTATGGTCGTTCTCCGGTATGAATTCTTTCATGAATTTTCAATGCAGATTTATTGCGACATTTCCGTGGATAGAGACGACATTTTAGGGAGACACTAGTACCAGGGATTTTCACTTTGTCCTCCTCGGTGACCCCATCTTCATTGCTATAAGCCAAACAAAAATTTAGGATAGACTAAAGAGCATTTCTCTGTCAATCCGGCGAGTCAGTGTTAATATTTTTTATGGAAATGATAACCAGAATAGTGTATATCGGATGCATCCATTCATGGGGCAACTCACCCCGAAATCGGAATTTCGAAATTCAAAACTCTAGTGTGTCAAAATTTGATTTCAAAATGGGACTAATTCTTATGCGGAAAGGACTGGGAGTGCTTAGGTGGGGCTCGGCCATCATGGATCTATACTGTTGTGGTCCTCCAGTAAACAGTCTATCAGACATGATGTTGGCGTCATTTCAGGTTATGGTCATTCGGGGACCTTGGACATATTGACTTAAATTCGAGGGGCGTGTTTTCCTTTTCAAAACGTTTTTAATCGCGTGCCATACCACAATCCAATCAGGCACACCACATTATGGTACCTGGAGATGCCTCGTACCATAATCAGGTTTGACCTGATCGGATCGGTGTATGGCATTCGAGGAATTGAGGTCACAGGGGGAAGCGCCATTTTTTGAATTCTTATCTCGAACAAAATTCTATAATTATGTCCAAAAAATTAGAAAAAATGTGAGATATGACACAAATATTCTATCTCTTCAACTTTTCACTGCACAGTCGATTGAATATATAATATAAGAAAAGGTCAACATGAAAAAGTCAGAGGTCAATCACAATATTGACAAAAAAATTCCACCTTGTGATTTGAAAACATTACGGCTAAATAATAGGTTAGAATCAAAGGTGATTGGACAACCTTAAATTTCGGCCTAGCCGGATTGACAGAGAAATGCTCTAAATGTTTAAATAAAAACGAAAAGCTATAAAATTCAAGTTACTGCTCACTTAAAATTACTCACGAGGGGAACGTCAGGGCGGATATTTTTAGAGAAATCTGAAATTCAGACCACTGAATTCTGATACTGTGAGAAATCTGGATGTGTCGGCTCGGGACCGTTGGTTCGTTCAGCACAGAGGAAGAGAGCGGGAGGGAAAGTGAGACGAACGAGGCCCAGGACATTCATGCCATTCACACATGCACAAACACTACCAAACTTCAAATAAAGGTCAACTACTGACCTAAACCTGAAATGTGCGACGAGTGACATATTTTTCCAGACTTCTAATCGTATCAGAATTCACTAGTGAGCATTTCAAATTTCTCTAAAAATCTGTGACTGAGGTGACTGAGGTCCAAGCACCAAGCAAGCACCGTCCAAAAAATCCAGTCATACAAGGGGTTTGGAAGTCGGCCTACCGGGAATTGAACCCGGGACGTTTTATGATAAATCTCAATTACTATTAAATTATAAATTAAATTAAAAAAACTGAGGAAAATAATTTACGTTCTGCTTTTGTGAGACATGACGATTATGTGGTCGTCGAAATTGTCTAGCCTTGGTCTTGGTCCTACTGCTCAGCCATCCTTTGAAATTCTGTAAAGTAAAAAACGATTGCTGTAATTTGATGAATTTAGAAATCAGTAGTTCTACTTTCTTAGAATGCGAAGTATTTAAAATTTAAACATTTTAAAATACTATCCATCATATTTTCAGAGTTGAAAAGTTGGTACTATATTCAATTGTCCAGCATTTCAAAATCCAAACTCTCTATAATTTTGAACTTGTTAAAATTGTGTCATTTTCTAACTTTAATAATTAAATTGTACAAAATTAATTTGTAAAATTGTAGAATTTTGTAACATTTTGAAAGTTTGTATCATTTAAGAGTTTCTTCCTTAACTTCAAAAATAATTTGTGACGTTTAGTTTATGAATTAGATCGAATATTCTGTGTACAACGATATTGCAATACGTTCACGTACAATCAGAATTTAATTTGTAAATAATAATGTATTTTCCTTTATAAATCATAAATGCATAACAAAAAAATAGTAAACAAATGACAAACACTAATAAAATAAGTAAAATAATATATCACCTTCTTTTAAACTGAAATCCAACTGGTCAACTTGAAATCTTGTTTGTTTATTTTAATATTATACGTTGGATGTGTGTTCCAAATTTTTAAACACTTTCAGATGAAATAAAATAAAATACTTGGAATTTCTCCTTTATTCACTTCATTTGACCAATTCCATTTGGATTCAAATGTTGCGAGCAAAATCCCTCCCGAATGGATAAGGAAAAAAAAAAAAGAAATGAATTGCGGAACGTTGGGACTTTACTTATTGGTAGATTGGTACCATTGTGAAAGGAAACCGGATACGCCTTATAAAAAAATTTACGCCGTTGGAAATCTTCTGATTTTGTTGTTGTAGTCCTTGTTATTCTGAACTACTTTTGTAAAGGCCCTACCCTAAAAAATGGAACCGTTTAGCCGCTAGAAATACACTGTTGGGCATATGCGATGTTGTAGTGACTTTGACTTTCACTCTACTACGCCATCGCACATGCCCAACAGGGTATTTCTAGCGGCCAAACGCAAACGGTTAGACCTTTGAGGGTAGGGCCTTCACAAAAGCTGTTCAAAGTAACAAGGACTACAACATATCAGAAATCCAAAGATTCCTAATGGCGTACATTTTCCATAGGTATATGCGGTATCGTTTTTCTAATTTTTTTTGACAAAAATGTCAAATCCTCAGAATTGTGTTAAAAAATGGTGGTTCCGACCCATGCGCCTAATCAGTATTCCATAATAAAACTTGCAGAAGAATACGGGTAAAATATTAGATAGGTTACTATACAATATATTTTCCCCATCGCCTTTTGGCTGCAAAAACGGCGATTGGCACGGATATTTTCATCACATCCAATGAATTGTTCCCATGAAAACTTTCAATTTTATTGAGGGTCCCAAAATACAAAATTTCAGAAACACATTATGTTCCTGTTGGACTGCGTTCAAGAATCAAAATCCGGATACAATTACAAGGAATATTTAATTGTGGATACGAATTATTCACATTCACTTCATCGGGTTTAGACTTCAGACGTTTTGATAATTTTAGCAAATACAATCATAAATTTCGACCACTGCTTAGTACGTTCTTCCTTGTCAATTTCCGGTTGTTGTTGCGTTACTTTCGATTCCAGATTTGCTTTCTTCTTCGTCGAACGTTGACTTTTTTTTTTACTATTTTCTGGACACTTCAGAAATTCTTCCACATTTTCACATTTTTCAAGTTTATCTTGAATTCCATGACATGATACGACTCAGTCTCAGTCTCAGACCTGAATTGATATCGATAAGCTCACTCATTAGTAGAGAAGTTACTCTAGAGGCCCCATTCCAGATAATTAAGCCAAGATATCTGAGGTCAAACCGTCTTAAATAAAACCCAAGACGCAGAAGGGATTTTGAACCGGGCCGACCAGGAATTGAACCCGGGATAAAAATCAATTATTACTACTAATAAATTATGTTTAAACTTATCGAAATAACGTCGCGTAAATTAAAAAAAAAACTGAAGAAAACAACTTACATTTTGCTTTTGTGAGACATGACGATTGTGTGGTGGTTATCTTTGCTTCATCCGGTTAGGAAAATATTCGGGAATCCAAGATGCGATCTTGCTGCATAATTTCAATAATTCATAATTTTATTTATTGAAATAAATTTAATTCTATAGTTTTGTAACATTTTTAACGTTTGCAACATTTTAAGGGTTACTGTTGAACGTCAATGAATACTTCGTTGCATACAATTACAAATACCACAGCAAAATTATACTTTCTATTATTATTTAAAGTAGTAAATTAAAAAATAATAAAATAAAATTGGTTCGCATAAAATAATACTAATAATAAAAAATATATTCTTACGTCACGCGTAACGTCATACGTTTAAGACCAGCAATGAATGTGTTTTACCCTTAATTTTCAACACAGTTTTAATGAAACAAATTAGAAACAAACTGAAATAGTTAGAATGTCGGCTTTATTTACTTTATTTTACACACATTCAATTTGGATTCAAATGAATTGGAAAGATAGTGGCCGTCGCGCGGAAAACTCCCTCCAGAATTGACAAGGAAACGACTTTGCACGTCAAAATCGTATTAGTCCAGTTTAAGCTATTCGATCTAAGTCCAGTGAAACAATTCGTACAAATTATGCAAAATCTGATCAAAATACATATAATTTTAAGAAATGCCATTGTGAATGTTCGAGCTGTTGGAACTATATTGGAAATAGAAAATAATAGAACAAGAAAACCTCGCGAGTTGTAAATAAAATCGATCTAAGCATAAAAATTCGGCCGAGATAATTTAGGTATTTACAAAATTTTAAGTCACCGGAAAAAAGTATTACAAAATTGAAACCAGAATCGTAATTAAGGAATACTCATCCACTCACTGGGCTCAGACTTGAAGATTTTGACATTGAATACATTAATAAAGCTTGTCCATTCTCTAACACGTTCTTCCTTTACAAATTCGTTGTCTTTTGATTCGACAGATTTTAAAATTGTCAAATTACTAGAAATTCCTCCACTGCACTTTTCCACATGTCTTTACAGATACATTGAATAATATGCAAAACTTTGAGAGAAATGCATGCACACATACGGTTTATCCCCAGTGTGTACTCTTTCATGACACTTGAGATTTGATTTCTTATTAAAACTTTTATCACAAATATTACACTCGTACAGTAAGTACGCTGCCTTGGGTGCGGGTGGTATGTCTGAATAAATGCCTGTTCAGAAGTCGTACATCACTATAGGTTACGTTCCATCCTGTAGAATGCAATACTTCCAAAACACAATGATTTGTTTGGTACAATTTACTACAATTTATATAAATCTGGTAACACCAATGATGTTATATCCACGAATAAACAGAAAACCATAAAATATCACAAATATCGGGAAAGTGAAATATCAAACCTGAAATGATTTAATTTTTTTAATTTTGTTCATTTAAATTCTGTGTATCGACCTTCATTTAAGTGGAAGAAAATGTTAACAAAACTTCATGTTCTCATTTGGAAAGGGAAAGTAAATTAATAATAAATACTGAACTCCGTAGTATGTCTAAAAATAAAATAGAGGAAGATACGAACAATTTTTCACCTTAATAGTCTATTACCATTAAATTATCATAGATGTCGATACTTGGTTCAGATTCAGTTTCAGACTTCCGACATTCCGATGTAAGACTCAAACTTCCAACATTCCGACAACCTTGGCGTTGAATACCGTGAGGAAGTTTCCCCATTGTCTAGTACGCTCTTCTTCGGTAAAATCGGGCTCTTCGGTTTTATTGGATGACTTGTAAGTAATTGACCCATTACTATTACTAGAATGAACGTCCTTTCTTACTGTGGATTTAGAGATTTGATGTCTGCGGACGTTCAAATTCCTACCAGTGTGAATTTTTCTACACTTATGAATGTCCAAATTCCATTTTCTAATGAAGGATAAGTCACACTGATCACATTTAAAAGGCTTCTCACCGTTATGTGTAAACAAGTGCATTTTTAAAATATACATTTTTCCAAATCCTTTATTGCACACTGGACACATGAATGGTTTATCTCCAAAGCGATTTTTTACAGAATCTTCCAATTTAATTTCCCGGCTGGGTTTCTTCTTCGTCGAGCATTCACTCCGTCTAATATTTTCTGGACACTTGAGACGTTTTTTCAAATTTTTACACTTTTCAAGTTGATTTTGAATTCCATCACAATAAGGTTTCCGTGACATGTGCCAAGTTAGATTACTCTTCTGACTAAATCCTTTCCGACACAAAGTACAAACGTAGGGCCGTTCTCCGGTGTGATTTCGCATGTGTATTTTTAAAGAATTCGATCTTCCTAATACTTTATTGCAGACTGGACAGGTGCAAGGTTTTCTTCTGGCACTTCTGGATTGAATATTCAATTTACTTTTTTGATTATTGGGTTTATCGGTGCCCACATCTTCATTTCTATTAGTCAAAATTAAAATTTAGGATCCACTAAACGTATAAATAAAAACCTTAAAGTTATAAAATTAAAGTTACTGCTCATTCAAAATTATTCAGTTCAAACTTCATCAGCTAACATATTATTATTGAGTCTAAACGAAAAAACAAAAATAAACCATTCATAGAATGGATTTTGAAGTCGGCCTACCAGGAATTGAACCTGGGACTTTTTATAATAAAGCTCAATTACTATTTATAATATAAATTAAATTAAGAAACTGAGGAAAATAACTTACATTTTGCGAGACATGACAATTGTGTGGTTTGTCGAAATTGTCTGATCTTGGTCTTACGTTACTGCTCTGCCATTCTTTAAAATTCTATAAAGTAAAAAACGATTACTGTAATTTGATGAATTTAGAATTCAGTGGTTTTTCTACTCTCTTAGAATGTAAAGAATATAAAATTTAAACATTTTAAAATACTATTCATCGTTTTTTAAGAGTGAAAATAAAAGTTGGTACTATTTGAGTGTCCAGCATTTCAAAACCAGCACGACAAATTTAAAATTTTGAACCTAAGATGCAGTATCGCTGCTTCCTTACTCTACATCTCAGCTTCCTATTGTAATAACTTACACAAAATCAATTCGCAAAATTTTTTAATTTTGTAACATTTTGAAAGTTTGTATCATTTAAGAGTTTCTTCGTTAACTTCAAAATTTAAATAATATGTGCCGTTTAGTTTATGAATTAAACCAAATATTTTATGTACAATGATATTGCATAAAATTTCAATTTTGGGGAAATTATTATACATTTAAATTTATAAATCCAAATATATAACTAAACAATAATAAAAAATACACAAAATAATAAACAAATTCCTCACCTTCTACAAAAATAACTTAAAATTTTCAACTTAAAATTTTATTTGTTTACATGGATGTACATTGCATGTGCTCGTTCCGAATTTTAAGTCACATTTAACGAAACAAAAAATGAAGAACCAAAATAAAATATTTTGAATTTTGTGATTCCCTTTTTTACCATTTTATTTAACAGATTCCATTTGGATTTAAATGTTGTAGCCGTCGCGCGAAAAAATCCCTCCAGAATGGACATAAAAATTAATTTGAGGATGGGTTTTACTTAATGGTAGCACCGTGAAATTTTTTTTTGACCAAAATATATCTTTCTTTGTTGATTAAATTTATATTTTCTTTGATTCAATTTTAATAATTTACAGACAGAAATGTTCGCAAAAAAAAACTTTCAATTTTATTGACAACTTCCTCGTGCGTTAAAAATTCAAAATCCCCATTTTCCCCATCCTTACAGTTAGTTACAAAACCGGAATACTTAATTAATAAAAAAATGGATAAGAAAAATTCACAAGGTTCAGACTTCGGATTTTTTGACAATTTTGGCATTAAATACAATCATAAACTTGGAAAATTGTCTCGCACGCTCGTCCTTGTCAATTTCCGGTTGTTGCTGTATCACTTTCGATTCCAGATTTCCTTTCTTCTTCTTCGAACGTTCACTTATTTGACTATTTTCTGGCCAGTTCAGATATTCTTCAACATTTTCACACTTTTCCAGTTGATTTTGAATTCCATGACAGGATTTCATGTGTCTTGTTAGATTGCTCCTGTGACTAAATCCTTTCTGGCACACAGTACAAACATATGGTCGTTCTCCGGTGTGAATACGCATGTGTATTTTTAAAGTATCTGGCCTTGAACATACTTTATTGCAGACTGGACAGGTGGAAGGTTTTCTTCTGGTTTGAATATTCAAGTCATCACGCAATTTACTTTTTCCGTTAACTTTTTTTGAAGTGTTTGTCAAAACTGGTACTGGTAGAGATACTTTTGGAGTTGCACTCGCTTCAAGTTTATTTTCAATTCCATGACATGCTTTCAGGGACAGGTGCCTTTTTAGACTATTTGCCTGACTAAATCCTCTCTGACACATTGCGCAAAAGTGTGGTCGTTCTCCGGTGTGAACTCTGGAATGTATCCTCAATCCAGTTTTATCCAGACATATCCGTGGACAGAGATGACATTTTAGGGGAACACGATCATAGCGGCTATGAGTACCGGCGGTATCCACTTTGACCTTCTCGGTGACCTCATTTCTAAATGTCAAAGAATTATATGATAGATTAGACCATTGTTTTGTTGTGTAAAAACGGGAAGTTCAATTACTGTCACTGCTCACTTAAAAATCTTCAGTTCAAAATTCATTATTTATTTCCACTTCATGAGATTTACGTAATTATGATTGACTCATAATTGATGTCGACTCATTTTTTGGTGAAGTTACTTTAGAGGCCCCATTCCACCTAATTAGATCAATATTTCTGAGGTCAAACCGTCCAAAAAACAAAAACCACAGAAGGGATTATAACCTGGGCCGACCAGGAATTGAACCCATGACATTTCATGATAAAGCCCAATTACTACTAACGTACTGTTATTATTATGTTTAAACTTTTTGAAATCATGTCGTAAATTAAAAAAAAAATGAGGAAGATAACTTACATTCTGTTTCTGTGAGACATGGCGACTGTATGGTCGTTGAAATTGTGTAGTCTTGGTACGATAGCGGACTGCTCAATAGTTTACGTTCACATTTGTATGCAATTCTAGAAGTAAGAACCATTTATGAGTTGATGATTGTAGAATTCATTGAATTTTCTTCTATTTAGTATGATTTTCAACATTTTGACAGTGTGTCTGTCTACCTTCAATAAATACTTTGTTGCATACAGTCACAATTATTACTGAAATTTTTTTATACTTCCTAGTTTATTTATAAGTACAAAGTAGTAAATTAAATCTTAGTAGAATAAAATAGGTTCGCATAAAATAATACTAATAATAATGAAAAAAACATCCTTACGTCACGAATCTGATGTGATTCGCCCGTTTTCCAAACACTTTTTTTAATGAAATAAATATTAGGAACAACATAAAATACTTGGAATGTTGGTTTTATTTTTATTCACTTTATTTTACACATTCCATTAGATTTGGATTCAAATGAATTGGAAGATTGTGGTCGTCGCGCGGAAAACTCCCTCCAGATTGACAAGGGAACGACTTTGCAAGTGAGAACCGCGGAATCCAATTTTTTGCGATTCGAAGTTCAGTGAAACAGTTCCTATAGAAATTATATGTCTGTAAATTCTGATCGAAAATTCGAAATGCATGTAATTTGAAGATAATATGACGTTGTGAATGTTTGAGCTGTTGGAAGTTGGAACTATTGGAAATAGAAAATAATAGAATAAGGAAACCTCGCGCGTTGTAAATAAAATCAAGCTATAATTATAAGAATTCGACCGGGACAATTTATTTATAAAATTTTAAAATCACCGGAAAATCTATTACAAAACTGAAACAAGAATCGTCGTAATTATGGAATATTCATTCATTCACTGGGCTCAAACTTGACAATTTTCGCATTGAATACATTAATAAAGCTTGTCCATCGTCTAACACGTTCTTTCTTAACAAATTCGTTCTCGTTTGACTCAGATTTTAAAATTGACAAATTACTAGAAATTTCTCCACTACACTTTTCGAGATACCTGTTCAGAATTCTTGAATATGCAAAACTTTGAGAGCAATGTGTGCAAACGTACGGTTTATCCCCAGTGTGCGTGTGTACTCCTTCATTTTTAGGTAGTCTCATCCTCTAAATTTGACATCCTTTGACATCCTTTTTACTTTTGACATCCGCGTACACTCCTAGGGGTGCTCTGTGCTCTGCTACTCAATTTATCATATAGATCAAGAGATAAATAGCATCCATTTGCTTTTTTTTATCTACTTACACTTCAGTACAAACACGACAAAAATCTCATAATTTAATCAAACAAAGACTAACATTTAGCCGTGTTGGCTGAATTTGAGTTGAATTCGAACTGAATTAAAACAGAGTGAAACCAACCACAATATTTTATCACTGTGAACTATTTCATCACCTATCAAACAACAATGGAACATCGTCCATTTTGGTTATTGTGTTTGACTGAACTAAATAAAACCGGAGTGAGCACGCTGGAGATCTGAAGAGTTCGTGATAATTTTGAAAAATTTGGACAAGCCGGGAATATCATAAAATCCTTGGACTTCACTTCTATTCTCATTTTTAACCTGGTGTTTTGAGGCGGTTTTATTGGCAAAGCTTTGGGGGAAACCTCGGCCAAACCCGACATTCTAGCACCAGGATCATTCATCTAGGCTTATTTAAAGGCCAGTAATTAAATTTATAATATTATTCACATTATCTATTGACAAACAATGGGGGGAAAAACTGAAAGGAGCGTTCTTATTCTCCGGTCATGACGTCATCATCATGCCATGTACTACCCACATGTCTTTTAAATTTTCCACAGCGGAAAACTCGAATATTTTGCCACTTGGAATCTTACGACATTACAGATTAATCGGGATTCTACTCTGTCTTGGACTAAATTTGCTGCAATGACTGCTGCTATGATTATCAAACTTTGGATTTGGATTTTCTAACAACTGACCTGGATCTACACACTCTACGTTATTAATCAACTCAACAAACGGAACACAACAAAACAGGATTAAAATCAAAGTGAATGGTTTACACGTGGTTTTGGTGAGGTGGAATATTTTAATTGAGCTACGAGGGCTTCTGCTGTTGCCTGACTTCTCATATTCTTTAAGTCGATATTTTATTTTTTTTATTTTTATTTATTGACATTTCTTAACTGACTAGTATAATGGTCTTGAATCAATATTTCTATTTATACTTTACAATTACAACATGAATTTCTAACTATGGGAAAACCGAAAAAACCAAAAAAACCGAAAGCACCACAATGCTCAGCTGACCCATGTACTGCTTCTTCTAAATCACTCAAAAAAATTCAAGCTATCAAATGTACTGTCTGCATGAAACATTTCCATCGAATTTGTTTGACTCCGATACCAAAACCCAGCGAATTTAAATTATTTTCAAATATTAATTGGGTTTGCTATGATTGCCTATTTTCTCAAAATTTGATCATTTCTCAATTATTCTGCTCATATTGTTATTTTCGATTTCAAGATAAAGACGGAGTTTGTCTAAATTGTGCACTTCCCCCTCCGGAGGTTCATGAAATATTTGATCCCCTTGAACTACCAGATAAACCAACTCTTAATCTCTCCATTAATTTGCTTGAGAATTTTATCACTCCTATTCCTAAATTCCTTCGTGGTCTTAGTATTACTCATGCAAATTTAAATGGAATTAAAAGTAAATTCGAGGATTTAAAAATATTTCTTAACACAAACAAATTCCATATATTTGGCATATCTGAAACAAAATTGGAGGTATCTGAAGATACAAATTGTTTACAAATTCAGAATTATGTCTTCCTTAGAGAAGATAGAATTAGAGGCAAGGAACATGGAGTGATATGGTTGAACAGGTCTTTATTTGAGGAATGATATGAATCATTTAAAAGTTAACTTTTCAACAGTTTTTCCTTACATTACTGAAATTACATGTTATCAAATTTGGCCCAGGCATAACAAATCATTTTTAGTAGTTCTTATTTACAATCCACCAGGAGCAAATAAACTTGACTTTACAAATGCCTTATATGATTTAGTATTGCAATTACAAACACTTAAACTTCAAATTAATATAATTGGTGATCTCAATATTGATTTGCTTGAAAATGACAATTCAACGGTAAAGCTTAGGAACATGTGTCGTAGCCTTAACACAGCACAACTTATTACTGAACCAACCAGAATTGCACTTTATAAAAGTAAAGATCCATCTATTTCTGACAGAATTACTACTACTTTAATTGATCAATTTTTCACAACGAATTCTGATAAAGTTTGTCAAAGTGGAGTTTTCTCTTTTGCGTCATCTGATCATAAAGCCAACTTTGCTATTTTTAATGCTGGTAAAATCAAATATAAATCTAAAATAGTAGAATATCGAAAGCTTGCAAAAATTAATTATTCTGAAGTCAATGATTCAATTTCCAAAACTGATTGGTCGATATTAAATAAGTTGACTTCTAACGACTTAAGACTTGAGTATTTAGAAAACATTCTATTGAAAGAACTAGATAAAGCGGCTCCAAAAAAGAAAATCAGAGTAAAAGGCAAGCCCACTCCATGGATGAATAATGAAATTTTGGAAGCTATTGATTTAAGAAATAACTTGCACAATCATTTTCTGTCTAATATATCACAAGAAAATACAAGATGGTTTAACAAACAGATAAATTATACTAGCAATCTTCTTAGCCGAGCTAAAAAGAAGTATTTCCGTAACAAATTTCATGGATTAGTAGAATCCAAACCACTTTGGACAGTGATTAACGAGCTTCAACATAAACATTCAGAGAAACCTTATATATCCACTTTAACACACAATGGTGCAAATATTGTAAAAGACGATGCAAAATCGGACTTACTATCAAAGAATTTTATAGTCCCTACAGAAGATACAGGGATAAGCAGACAATTATTTGAACTTTCTCTTTCTCAATTAGATGGTAAACCTGGTACTTCGTTAGCCGAAGAAACCGAAGAAACATTAAAGAAGGATATTTCAGTGACTAAACCTGAAATGGAATAATGTATGAAATTTTTCAAAATTAAAAATACAATGAATAATCCATTTCCCCCACAATTTTTGAAAAGACTTTTCCATCGTGTTTAATGCCATTAATCACACTTTTCACTTGTATCCTTACAGACGGTACAGTTCCTTGTAAATTCAAACATGCAATAGTACTTCCTATGTACAAAAAGAAAGGCTCTAAATCAGATCCTGCAAATTACAGACCTATTTCAAATCTCTCAAAGTGAAAATTTGTATAGTCAGATAAATAGAAAGTTCGAAACTTCTTACAGACACACAACATGGGTTTAGAAATCAACGTTCTTGCCTAACAGCACTCACTGTGTTCTCACAATTTATTTCTGACAATCTAGATGCTAAGAAGAAAGTGTTAGTCCTTTTTGTAGATTAGAAAAAAGCTTTTGATTATGTTGGGCAAAGAAAACTTCTTCAAACTATGAGAGATGACTTCAAAATATGTACTTATATTCTTAGAACTTTATGTTCTTATTTCTGCGATCGCACATATAGAATTGATCTCGGAATTTTCTTGTCTAAAAGTTATATATATAACAGAGGTGTTCCTCAAGGTTCAGTATTAGGACCAGTAGTTTTTATTATGTTTTTTTAATAAGGTTAGTTCTATTCTCAGTTCAAAGCATCTTTTATTTGCTGATGACTTAGCTATTTATATAGAAGAAGATGAAAATGTCTTAATTGACAAAATGAACGCAGATCTTGCTATTCTTGATCATTGGTGCAATTCAAATGGTCTATCTATAAACTTTAACAAAACTGACTATATGTTATTCTCCAGAGTCAAAACTCTACCTCATAAAGACATTGTAATCAATAATGTGACAATTAATAAGGTTGATCAATTTAAATACCTTGGAGTAATTTTTGACTCCAAACGACTTTCAAAAACCATGTACAATATATAGAAGCCAAAATAAGTTTTGGCAATTGGTGGCATTAAAAAATTGAAACGTTATCAAAATCCTAAAGTTTTTAATTTACTTATTAACACTTATATTTTACCAATTGTTGATTACTGTCTTCCTGTTTGGGGTTGGCATGTTCAATCTGATCTTCAAAATATTCAGAAAAAGATTGA
>JAQGCA010001742.1:0-16136 GCA_034698945.1 Protaphorura quadriocellata
GTATATTTCTCAAACTCTGGTAATCATATTGTACATTCGAAAAATTGGCGAATCCACAAGGATAGACTTCTTGGAAACTATCATATTCGGGGCTCACAATGCATTCATAATCTGGTAAAATCACGCAAAATACAAAAAAGTCCAAACCAGTAAATTAAATTAAATTGAATGATTTAAGTAAGGGTTGATAACATTGCCACACTCGGATACACCTCGAGTGGTCGAGTGGTTCCATTGTGAGCTCGACTTTTTCTACAATTTAAATTCGACTAACATTATTCATGGAATGTTCCACTCCCTGAACACTGAAATGAACGATGACTAAAGCAATCAAGCTTTATTCTTTATACGTCTACCAGAGATTTTAAAATATTGAGTTACCGTCTCCTTACTTTTCTCCCCACTTCTAGACAGTACTACAAGTCATTAGGAAGCCGGACGTTCGTGTCCTTAATCTCATTTCACTACGTATTAAAGGAAAACTATGAGAATATTTTTTTCTTCAATAACTTATCAACCACAACAACCAATTATTGATCAATGCTTATACTCGCCGAAACATATTTTTAAAAACACGAAGGACTTCACCACTTATCGTGTTTCTGGCCAATGTTTGTGTGTACAATCGTCTTTTATTTTTCGAAATTTTGAAAACTAGTTTCGACCAAACACGAGTCATTGTTGCGTTCTACCATGGCTGTCCCATAAGTTTTTCCCTTTCATATGGAGCGACATTCGTAAAATACTGGATCTCATTCGTAGTCAAGAAATAAGTCGAGGTGGCATATTTCAGAATTTCATGTCGTAAGTTTACGAGTGCGCGGAAGTTCGCTCTGGGTTCTGGGACTACCCTCGCCCTCGTATGTTTATAATGACACCAAGGGGAACAAGTAATGACAACTATTCGTGAACACTGATGACCGGTTTTAATCGCCGGAACCTAAACCAAAAACTGGGTGTTGCAGGAGAATGTGGATCCGAATGAAACTACAATTAATTGACCTCAGATAATGCGAATTAGATTTATTTCAAGATGTTAAAATTTCAACAAAGCAAAATTAAAATATGTCACAACAAAACGGATCTCATTCTTGTTTTCTAGTCTAAGACAGAGACTCCACAACTTTAGACCAAAATAAATAATTTAATGAATATAATCATCTTAGGGAGACGTGAAACTCAACACTTGGATACAAATTCTGAAAACGGTCAATGGTCAATTTGAAATATTTCTCGAGCTCCTAGAAACACATACGTTCCACGACAAAAAGCTGATAGGAGGAATATATTTCAAAAATGGAGTCAATAGCACACTGAAATTCAATTCAATTTAGTCATACAGTCTTCCTATTTCTTCAGAAAGAAATCAAAATTGCAGTCTTAGGATTTAGTATTCCAACAATTTAGAACAAGACAGTTGACTAATGGAAACTAACTGAAAGCAGCAACGGAGAACCTGACCGAGATATATTTTTACACCGCTTTTCAGTTCAAAAGCATAAAAATAATAGACGATTAAAAACACTCAGTTAGACACCAACGTTGGATCCTGTAACTGGAACTGTAACTACAAATTTGGAAAATACTGAACAACATTTTTCTTTAATGGAATTGAAGGTTGTGGTCTTTATGTAATTCTAATTCGGAATTCTGGTACCACCTGAACATATTTTGAGGATTTTTTTGGCCACAATTCACGGAAGCGTTAAGTTTTTCTGTTAGTAATGATGCTATATGACTTTACTAAACTAGTTGACCTGATGAGGGCAGCGGGTTTTATACAATAAATTATTTATTGACATTCTTTTACGTTTCACTAACATTTTATTTCACACATTTGCTAAATACAATTTTATGAAATATTACAGTACAAAATCTTTAAATACCTGCCAAATAATGAGTCTGAAAATCTATCCGTTTTTGAAAATCTATGTGACTCGGTTCCAACAAATGGTATGCCCTCGGTCACACGAAGAATACACCTTTTCATATTCTTTGTTGGAAAACATTTGAGTCTCTGTGATTCAGAACGACTGATTACATTTCTGATTGGAAATATGCTCTGGTCCGTATAATCAGTGCTTGTTCCCAGAATTTTTGGTATCGAGGCCTCGGGGGTTCGTTCCGTCTTGTAGAAATGCGTTTATGTCCAAACAGCGCTGAAATTTCAGTTTCCTACTTTTCTGATAATTTGTAATGGTTATATCTGGAGTAGAAAAGAGTCAATTGCATTTAATTTGATGCAAAACGGCTAAGGAATAATTTTTTGTTAGACAAATTAGGGTCTCCTAAAATACTCACACTTCCGTATGGTTTTCTAGAATACAAAAATCCCACCGTGTAAATCAAATTAAATTATGAAGGGTCGATCTCGTCGCCAGACACACTAGACGCGGCTCTACTTCCAACATAATCCAGAACTTTGTGACGCATAGCATTGTAACCCAATGGTCCCGGTTCTTGGTCAACAATGTTGAAATCAAGTTCCTCGCTATCAAACCAAATTAATAATTATTTCACATTCATAAAATTTAGCTTGACAGCAAAATGGCGACAAATATCTTACTCTGAAGTTTGAAAAGTATCTTTCCTGCCAGACACAATGATCCGAGGTCTGGATGACCCCGACATTTCAGAAGTGATCATCGATGGAGGTCTAGGTGACCTTGGGGTCATCGCCATTGATCCTAGCTCATCCGCTCCTTTATAATTGATCAATTCAGCAATTCTTGGTTGCATGATGTTTAAATACATGATCGCATTTTGTGAGTTTATCTCCCCACCTTGCTTACCTATTTTGTGAGAAAGCGACGTTTCAAACCGAAATGCATTTAACCGATTTTAGAAATTACTTGTACAGGGTGGTTCACAACTTGAACGTCCCTGTACGGCATGTCCTATGGTTTATCAAAAATGAAATAGACATTTTATAGGAAATTTAATGCGGATTCGGTAGCACAAAATACTCGTGAAACTGTGTGAATGCAATAAATATTTGAATACAATTCTTTTGTCTTAAAATTCTTGTACGCCCCACCGCGTGGTTGATTGAAAGTACTAATAACTAACTAGGTCCTGGACAAAGTTCTCTGACAAATGTATCATTTTATAATTTTTCGAGGTTTCCAATAGTACAATATTATGGACTACCCTGAAGGTCTTAGTTTAAGTACTCACCCAGGAGTGACAAAACGGGTTCGACATCTTTGAAATCAGTTAGAGTGTAAAGCCTCTTAATGAGTTCTAGGATTTCTGCCATGGCCGATTTCCACGTTGTTAAACTTGTCTGGGTCTCCTTAAAGTCCATTTTCAATATCTCGAGCTCAGCCTATGCAAATAAAAAAAACTCGTCTTATTGAACACCACATAAATAATTTTCTTGTCTCAATTAACGGTAATGGAACAATAATTAGTTGTGATAGGTGTGAGCGTTGCATGTAATTCAGCTCTGTTGTAGTAGCCCTCACTCAGCTTCGTTAATAGGTCATGTCATTATTCCAGCTTTTGAATGTGACGATCCCTATATAGGAAATTATTTCCACGCAGTTTCCTTCTACTACTAGGAGTGCGTCAAATAGAATGCAACCAATTCTGAAAGAAAAATTCGCCAATTTCTGCGCGTGTTTTTAGATGAACGCTAATTAATGAGTGCTATGAGTTTTCGGAGATATTTAAGTGGAATTATTACGAGGTACCAAGCGAGTCGCAGATTTTTCGGAATAGGTTTAAAAGCACATGAAATATTTGGATCAGAACTGTAAAAATAAAATAATGACTGACAGCAATGTATTAGACGAATTAACTTTATTGTTCTCAAATACTCAAAAAAAAATAAGCAGGCGGTTACGGTACATTTTCTGTGATGTCGGCGCCAGTTCAATTGGCTTGAGTTACTGATAGGTTGTGCCCATATGACCCTTAATAACTTTAGTGTTAGGGAAACTGAGGTCAAGGTGCGTTTAACAGCATGAGGTTAGCGTAGGTTACTGAACGAGCCTAAGCAGACATTTTAGATCAACTGCAGTGTCATTCGAACCGTGAGGTCAAAGGATAGTCAGTGTACCAGATTAGTGTCTCTTGTCTTAAGTTACTATTCCCTAAACCTGGTAAAAATGTAAATATAAATTTTATATACCCTACTCTTACTTTTATCTTTTTGATTTTTACGTATTAGCAAAGCATTATATGATACTGGAAAAAACAGCTATATCTTTAATAGGTTTTAATAGGTTGTATAGTTGTATTGGTATGTGTTACGAGTATGAAAATAAATTCAAATCAATTAATGTATCAGGTTTCGGCACACCCCATTGACACATGCCCCGTTCAGTCCATAAAGTTGGTGACCTCTCATATTTTACTTCCGTGAACCTCCAGAAGGGAATTTTCTCCAATACAAAAAGTATTCCAATTCCCTTAGGGTACAACATAATACCAAAAATCCAGGATAATTGACCAAACGGAAAAATCATATACCGAAACCTCCTTCTTTTGTAAAATCGGAGAAACTTTTGTGTCCACTTAGAAATGGGATTCAGTCATTCCCATGAAGCGGTAGTCAATTTTGCTACGAATGAAATTACCTGTTTAGAAACTAATTCATTATTTTTTGTCCGGTTCCTTTCTACAGTCTCCAGGGAGCAACGTTTAATTTCCTCACGAAGGCGCATAAACTCATGTTGTGTAACTTCGACCTATTTCCCAAGTTTAGATACATGTAAATTGTACATGTAGACACAAAAATGCAAATAATTAATCACATACACAATTTGAGTATCATTTACAATCTTACCTCGCTGTTCAACTCATTAATGTATGCAAATTTTGTTATATTCTTCTCATGAAGCTCAGCAAACTCGTCTAAAAGGTCTGATATTCCTGGAGATGCACTCGTCAAGAGTTTCTCAAAATTTTCACGGTAAGATTCCAGAGTTTGATCCAAAATTTGTTCCTTCGCCAATTCAATTCTGCCTTTATTTCGTAACAATAATTTGCACACATTCAGATTCAACTATAGCGATATTTTCCGATCTCAATGCGATTTGAAAATCTGTTAATAGCAAACTGGTCAACTGAAATATTTTTAAGTGGTGCTCTCCGGAAAGTCTGAAAATGGGCAGTACTGTCAAATAAAATGTCATGATTGAGAATATTGACTTGACTATTATATTGCAGGATATGTGCCTGAGCATTTGCGATTTAGAAATGAGTAGACATATTTCTTTGACAATTCTGTCAATTTTAAGACAAATTAGAACGTTACAGCAAATCTTTGTAAAAATCTTCGTATTCTGGTTTAGCTAATTTGGGTCGACAGACTCATATTTTGAAGCGAAGTGACATTCCTTCAATATTTGACCAGTAAGGAGTGACCCGAAAACCAATACTTATTGGGCACAAAATGAACAAAGTATGTACTTGCAGGACTACATTCCATCGTGCGAAATGTGACATGGGCAAAATAACTGCACCTTTCAATTGAGAGTTTACGCCGTAGGTTAACTTTTAGCAAACTAAGTTATAAAAAGTTGTATTAAAAAAACTCACTGATTCGTTCATCGTCGGTTTCCAGAAAAACGCGTTCCTTGTTCTTCGTAAACATAAATTCCAATAGTTTTTCTTCATGACGAATGAGACGACTTAACTCACTCATTTCCAACGTGTACTGTTTTATTTCCTTCGCATTTCTTTCGGACAAGGCATTGATTTTTCCAACCGTTTCCTCCCTGTAAAAAGAAATGATATCGACATTTTCTCTAAATTCGTTACTTCAGCGCCAATAGTGAATTCCACAATATAAGAAGAATTTAGTCGTGATTCTTTAAATAGCAAAGTGGAGGAAAAATCTGGCCGGTAATTGATATTCGACCAAATGTCAAGTATAGATTAGATTATTATTGGGAGGTCACTCATTACTTGGTAACCAGATAGCCATTAAATTACCTCTGATCGTACGCAGCCGTCGCTTCTGCGACAATTTCGTCAATTTCGTCCTTTCCTTTGCTCACAGTCTCTTCCAGATCAACACATTTCTTCCGTACTGAAATACTTTCCTTAAGGGCTTCATCAATTTTCTCTCTCAGGGTTTTGTTCTCTGCTATGATGGCGTCAAATTGACCTCTGACCTATTTTGCCAAATATCGCGTAAACAGAATTTCAACCAATAAACACCCCCAATACATCAGAATTGGTTTGGTCGTGCATAGCTATTTCCCTAGTGGTTATGAATCACCAATGACCTATAAGTTCTCAAATGTTCATAAACTAACCGTTTCTAGTTTCTTGTCCAGTACGAATATTTTATTTTCCAGCTGAGGCAGTGGCAATTCCTTCTGAGCTAAGTTTGCGTCAACTTTTGACTTCAATTCTTTGACACGATTGTAAGTGGAAGTTAATTTCTTGGAGACTTGACGGTGTGTTGCTGTTTCCGCGGTGACTTCTTCCTCCAGGTTGTTTAGTGTGTCCACGAGAGCCAGAACTTTCTCCATATTCCCAGAGCCTTTCTCCTTTTCATTTCTCTCCCTCTCACTCTCCAACTTTCTCTGGATTTGATCGTTTTCCTTCTCCAGCATTTCAATCAATTTCCTGGAATAAAATTTTACGGATAAGATAAAGGTAGCACTTTGCTACTTTTTGATCCCTGTGGTAGGATAAGTATTGTGATTGTTGTAGATAGTAGAAGTTTCCCTCCACTGATAAATGTATAACACTGCCCCCCGGTAAATGAATTAATTCATTGTCTGCGAGAAATACGCGGATATTTTTTTATACCTTCAGACGAATGTCAATTAATGTGAATTCTACCGAAATTTTTACTGACGTTTCGCGAAAGGAGGCTGGAATTAAATGCATCTCTTTATTACCGAAAGAAATAATTCCTCACATTTTAAAACAATTCGGATATAACCATCAATAAATTTTTGTAAATCACCTATACTGATACTAACTTTACTATTGACCATTTTATTACTTCTCAGACTACACAATTTCTTTGTTTAATTTGTCTAAGGTTGGAATTTAATTTAGCAACATGAAGAATATTATCGATCTGTTGGAAAATATGTCTTCGCACATTTCAGAAGTTTTTTTCTTATTTCAGTTGTACCTCACTAAAGAATGACCAACAAAGGATTATATAAAATCATTACGTTTATAGTACCGACCCTTCGTATGTTTTGAACTTTCCATTCAAGTTTTCAAATTTCCAAATTAGATGACCAAATTAAGTTGTTCATGTTCGTACATACTTTTGCCGACAAATGGCAGCGTTTGATTCTTCCAGATAAGCCCTCTTGTCGTTTTCCATGAGACGGAGTTGACGTGCCAAACGTGAACATTCTTGCCGTGCCAATATTTCCGTATTGTCTTCAGCCTCAGAAGTTGTTGCGGCTTCCGTTTTCGGACGACCCATTTTCGACAAACTTTAATATTTTTATTTTCGTGGTTATTTACTCCCACGGTTGTCTCCTTTCTCCTGGAACTGTTCTTAAGCTTGTGTCGGAATCCGTGTACGTGACTTGAGGACGGAACAGGAAATTGAATGCATCGATCAAACATTTCTGATATTCATTCCTATTGATCCCAGATTGCCACGACCGACCACCCCTCATAATTAATGCCTTGTTACAAGTGTCAGTTTATAAATAGGAATGGGTTCTATTTGCTCTAAGAGTCAGTGTGAAATCAGGGTGGACCGAAACTATGTTGTGCGGTGTATACCATATTATTACCACGAAACTGGTAAAATCTGGGTGTTTCTATTCATATTATAGTCTAGTCATATTTACCAAAGCGTTAAATAATACTGTACAAATCACAAGTCCCAAGAAATCTCAGGTGACAAAATCCGATACACTTTTGGTTATGATCTGGGAATTCGGGTGTACATATTGTAAAATTAAGCTCTTTTGCATCGCTCCAATTTTTTAAAAATTCAGAACGTAATTTTAACTTTGAAATCCGATTAATCTTTCTTCGAGGAGGAGAAATATAGCTTTCTAACAGAAGTTCAAGTTGCGCCACAATCCCGAAAATGTTTACTACGATGGTTGTCCCATAAGGTTCTCCCTTTCATATGAAGCGACAGTCGTAGAATGTTGGATTCGATTCGTAGTCAAGAAATACGACGAGATGGCATACTTTAGAATTTTATGTCGTCAGGTTATGAGCGGGGGGAAGTTAGATTTGGATTCCAGGGCTTTTCTCGTATGTTTATAATGACGCCAATGGGAACAAGTACATGTAATCTATTCCTGAACACTGATGACCACGTTTTAACCACCGGAAGCTAAACCAAAAACTGGGTGTTACAAAAAGAGTGTAGATCCGAATAAAACTACAATTAATTGACTTGAGATAATGCGAACAAGATTTATTTCACGATGTTAAATTTTCTACTGCAGTATCAAAACGGATCTCACCCGCGCTTTCTAATCCAAGACGCAGACTCAACAAGTTTTAATATATATTTACAATAATTTAATGAATATAAAAAATGTGGGGAGGCCTGAAACTCAACACTTTGACACAAATTCTGAAAACGTCGACCGTCATTCTGAAATATTTTTGGAGCTCCAAGAAACACACACGTTCCTCGTAATAAAGCTGATAGGAGGAATATATTTAAAAAAATGTACTCAATAACAGACTGATTGAATAATTGCATTGCGTCATACAGTCTTCCTACTTCTTGAAGAAATTGGAATTGCAATCTTAGGATTTAGTATTCCAACAAGTTAAACAAGACTAATGGAACAGAAGCCACTATTAGAATCTATGAACTATAACTACAAATTAGAAGAATGCTGAAAAATATTTTTCTTTATGGAATTGAACGTTATAGTCTATATATCATTTTAATTTGGAATTTTTGTATCACCTGACCTGAACATATTTTTAGGATTTTTTAAGGCCACAATTCACGGGAGCGTTAAGTCTTTCTGGTAGTAACTAGTTGACCTGATGAGGGCAAGCGGGTTTTATACAATAAATTATTTATTGACATTCTTTTACAGTTTTACTAAAATCCCCAAACATGCATACCTATAGTTTGTCTTACATTCCAGAGTTAATTCTATTCATACTTACCAGAACTTTAAATAATAATAATACTATACAAATCACAGGTCCCAAGAAATCTAAGTTGACAAAATCCGATACGCTTTTGATTATGATTTGGGAAGTCGGATGTATTGTATCACTTAAGCTCATTTGCAAGTTAGCCTCGCTTTGATTTCTTCAAAATTCGGAAAGTAATTTTAATTTTGAATTCCGATTAATCTTTCTTCGAACACGAGAAATATATGCTCATTTATAGAAGTTTTAATTTTGTCCCAAAAATATTTGATTACGGATAGTATGAATTTGAAAGAAAAACTAAATCCTTGCATAAACGCTTTTATTCCGATTTATTTAATGATGTCGTGCTTAAAATCTTCATAGGTATTTGAATATTTCAACAATATATTTATGTAACCGTAAAGCTTTCGGTGTCAACCAATAAATTCCTCGGATCTCTTCTGACTTCCGGTGTGACAAATTTGACTTGGACTCTCCAGCTACCAGGAGTGACTGGGACTTGGAATTGGTCACGGAATTGGACTTGTTCCACATTGCTCAAGAACCAACTGACTTCTAATGCTTCTCCCTCGGGTCCAGTTCCGCTGTCCCGAAGTTGACCCAATTTCTGTGTATTCACGGTTGCGACCTTTGGCTCCACTGACGAGTCAACTTGGACACTGTCGATCAGAGAAATCTTTTGGAAGAATTGCATCCACATCCCTTCCTTGCAGACAGGACAGAAGAAACTGTTCGTCATGTTGCGCATGCTGCACGCTGAAATATATAAAGATTTTTTTAAAACGAATAAGAATTACCTTAAATAGGTAGAATGTGAAAACCGGAAAGTTCAGAATGTTGGAGTTCTGTGGGAGGATTGTGTTACCCAAATTTAAAAAAAGTTCTGAACGTGCAAGAAATAGCTCAATAATTTAACCACGCCGAAAGAAATTATAAGATCCAGGACGTTCATTAGGTTATGTGTCTCCGTTCCAAATTTTTGACAAGTGTTAAGTTCCTATTCGAACACTGTACAAATCATTAATCTACTTCAAGGTTAAAAAACAAAACATACCCGCATTCGTTGGCCGGAAGGTTTTTCGGCGTAACACGTCCCAAGTTGGATAGGCCGAAATGTGATCAGGTGATGGATTATATTCGTTAGCAGATCCAAACTCATGGAGTGTAATGGATGCAATCATTCTAGGGATATCCGGATTTGTGGATGCTGTCTTGGACCGAACGGAGAAAGAATGTTGACCTGAAGTGAACCCTTGAGTCCCAGACCAATCATAGAACTCTCGATCATCAAATCCAGTCGTCTTCCATGGAAGTACTTGACCATCCAATAAAAATTCCAAAGAATCCTCTTCTCCAGCCGCTGAAACAGAAACCAATAAATACCAGCTGCTGTAACTTCCATCCGAGAGGAAATTGAAGGATCGTGGCCCATTGCTCAAATCGTGCCATGGATACTGCAACAATCTGTAAATAGTAGATTTATAATCAGATAAGATTGTCATAACCATTAGATCTTATTATCATTGTCCAGGTTTTATCTGATTTATCCGATCGGATAATTCTGTGACTTTACGAAATTACTAATAAAATATAAGATATCCGACCGGATATAATAATAATTTTACTGCGCTGTCACGACCTGAAGTCCTCCAAATAAAATTTAGTTCCGTTCCTATCTGATCCAAAGAATTCAGGTTCGTAATTAAGACGAACATCAAAAATAAATAAATTATTTTATTCGAATTATCTGTTCTGATCAGAACCTTACCGGTAAATCGCTCTTTCCTCTCGTACTGGTCCAGTCAACCATGCTGTCCATCCAAGTGTGCTGAGAGAACTTGCTGCGTTGACGTAGGCTTCACAAATTCTCCACCCAATCCGCCGTAGTAATCGTCGTTTCCGATAAGACTAGGGTAATCGCATCCACTCGTCCCGATTAATTGACACACCTGTGATTTTTAAATACGTTCATTTATCATTGCCATTTATCATTTATACGTACTTTATTTGAACGAACAATATAGCACTGCGAGGTGGCAAGAGCCACCCATACCACTATGCTACATTGTCTATATTGCTATGACGTACTTGTCTAGCATAAGTGACATTACGAGGGGAAAATGGCCACCAATTTCTGTACGAGATAGCTTACTTGTCTGGCATACGCGGCATTCCCTGGGAAAATCCCACGAAGTTGTCCAGCCTCACGGTAAAGTCTGAATGGTGTGTTTTTGGCACCATTGTACCCAATCCCAGAATCGACACTTTCGACATAAACGGCCCAAATATTGATGACAGGAAGGTAAGATTGGAAAGTGTCACCTTCGAACATATCTTTGGTAAGTCTGGTCATATCGTCAAAGAATTTCTCTCGTTCTGCAGCAGTGTAACCATCACCCATGAAGACAACGTCAATTCTGTTGGACTTGTCACCGTTGTTCACGATTTGAACAATTTCGGGAGCAAGGGTTTCCTTATCGGCCGCGAATTTCAATGGTTCGACATCGTTCTTCACTTTGCAGAGGGTTTGGATATGAGCGTCGACGGCTACTTTGCTTCGGCCATAGATTTCAACGATTTTGGAAGTGTCCTTAAGAATGGCGTTTCCCGAGTCGGCTGGTAACCCCCACGAATCTTTCACGGTCACTTGAACAGCGCCGTGGTCTTCGTCTGGAATTCCATTGAATTTCCGAAGGGTTTCTTCGGACAAAATTGTACAGATTCCGTCTGTCGTTGCGTGTAGTTTCACAAAGTAGGCTTCTCCGGATCTGAAAAATTATTTCATTGCATTAGAGAATTTAAGATTCGTCACGGGGTTAGGTCACGAGTCTCACAAGTTGTCACGTGGAATTGCATTTTTATTAGTGCTCTAAATTGCCTAATTCTAACAATTACACACCGATTGAAATTTCACACGCCAGTAGTGATACAACTAAGCTCTAGTTAGATTAAAGCTGCCAACTTAACTACCAGGACTTACATTTGGAGCGCCAGTCCGAGGATTACGCTCAACTTAATGAAATTCTTCATAATTTCAATTGGTCAGAAAAAAAAATAAGAACCAAGGCAATTGTAACCGTTTTCCCCAAATCCAACGATTGGAGTGGGTTAAAAAATGAAAGGTACGATCATTGATATTCCGTTTTTTACTCAAGTGTAAAAATATGAAAGCGTATACACGCACGTAACCTTCTGTCGAACATTATTTTGAGATAAGGGTCCAAATGTAAAAACAAACACCTGTCACATTCCCTCGAAATGTCACAAATAAATTTTTCATGTTAGGCAACAGAAACACAGTTGCGGAGTGGGGTACAAAGCGGTCCATACCTTTATTTAAAAATCGTCTGGAATTCGTCACACATTCTTTCCTTTTTATGTCTCTGAAACAGAAATTTGTAATGTGAGAAAATCCTGCAGTATCAATTAAGGCGAAAAGATACATCCACGCAATTGAACAAATTACACTTTAACAGCGTATGCATAATATGGAGCAAAAAACTTGTGATTTATTGGATCACACTGTACAAATGAAATACACTGATTGACATAATGTCAATTAACGGATTAGGAAATCCCTAAACCTGACGCGTGCAAAAACATAATGACTTATTTGAGTTTTAGTAAAATCAGCTGGATTACTAACGCAGGCCAATGAGATTGGTGTTTTTAATCAAATTGGCAGTTATTGATTACCTGGAGTATGATGTAATGATATAACTACAAATCCCCGGTTTGCACAGGATTTTCAAAATGATGTAGTGAATTAGTCCTTCGTTGTGATGTTTTTATTATAGTCCAACACACACACAGGTACAGGTACAGTACAGGTAGATTGTACAGGGTTGTAATGACTAGGTATTGAACACTCAAATTGAGGGAGTCGTGAATTTCCTCATGAAAGTGACAAAATTTTGCTTATCTGACTTTCGTTATTAAGAATTGCTTAAAAAAAATTACCGCGTCGTAAGTATCGTATCGATAAACTATTCCTTAAGCGCGGTTTGCGTTCCGCTTGTTTACAACAAATAAACCTTACAATTATTTATGGAGATACAGAAAATGGGGTCAGATATTTATGAATTACACTGTATGCTAGGCAAGATGCCATTGGACTTAACTCGACAAGAACTTGTGATTTGTTTGCATGCTATTGGATGGAGAACAGACCAGAATTGCATACCACGATTATTTGTATTTAAAATTAATTTTAAAATGTAACATTTAACTGGGGGCAGATATTCTGTAAAATACATACATTTCGCTGTTGATCATTGTCAGCAAATTTTAACTACGCTACACATTATTTTGCAAATTCTACAAATATGCATTAAATGACTGAAACAATCAATTCGTATCAGAAACCAGTATTGTTACGAACCTGATGAGAATCTTAGCCCTTTTCTTTATTCTTTAATTAAGAAATGACATCAAACTCCTGTAAGGTCATATTTCACTTATTAACTTTAACCAGGCCTAAACTTACATGCAATTTAATGCTGTCCACAAATACTTGTAAGAAACTGCGTCGGTGGAAAGAAACGTTCATCGCGAGGAATTCTTACTATGACCGCTAATTTTCATCGCCAAGATTCAACGCGAAATCTTGAAATCTATTGAATTGAATTGAATTCAATTGATAAATTCTGAAAGTTTAAGCCAATATCAATTTTATATTATGAAAAGGATTTCTCACGAGTTACAATAATCTGGTCAAATCTTTCTACACTTTAATATAAAACTTTTATTCTGATTAGGTATTCTTTGGTTCGGTTGCATTTTTCAGAATGGGAATTCACCCAATTGTAGTATTGTGCATATTTTATGTAATACGATTTCGAACAAAAATAGGATCAAAACTCATTCTTTTAAACTACTAAGAAATAAATGCATCGCGGGGAATTTACAGAATACGCGAATTTTGATTACCAGTTTGAATTAAGAGTTAACATGCCTCTTCAAATATATCTGGTTCTGATATAATCAAATATTTGCATCAACGTAAGTCCATTGTAGTGATAAACACGCAGGATGCTAGTTTACCGTGATAATTGTACATGTCACCACAGACAGGTACAATTTTTTATCGCAGTTTTTCAGTTTGCACTGTCACTACAGTTTTTGTAGATGTTATTGATGAGTAGGGGATCCTCAAAAAGAAAACAAGAAGTTTAGGAGTAGAGAGATGCATGTCCATCTAATATAATTTATAGGCAGATAACTGCTAGAAAGTTTTGAAACATTCCACCCAACCTTTTCTTCCAGACATATTTTATTGAAATCTAAACGGAAGCACAAACATGAGTAATCAGAATCGAAAAAATAATTTCTGAAGCATTGAAAAGTTTATGTACATGTTTATGGCGGTTTCTGGTAATTTATTAAAAACGGAACAGAAGAGCAAAATTCCTGCAACTTTTGACCATTCTCGAAAGGAAAACAAGCTCAACGTTTCTCTACAGAAATTAAATTACTAGAACTGTAACAATTATTAAACAGGTGAAAATTTTTTTGCGATGTTTGAAATGGAAGTAGCATAAAAGTAATACATAATTGACTATTTCAGTCCTATTTTTATTTTATTCTGGTAGTCACGACCTTCGTTTGTTATAATTTTTTTGGGAATTTCAGGATATTTATTAGTTGAAAACCGGATTGTGGTTCGAAATTAACAAGAAAAATGTTTCAAAGAATTTGATACAATGTTTAATCACCACTAGGCAGAACGTCAGAGAGTTGAAGAGACTTTTCTGATGAGGTCATCATTCAGTCCCAAGCCTCGGTTGAGTCTGTTTCTACTCTCACAGATTCCACCAGAGAATATTATGCTGTGGTTTTAACTGGGTATTAACTGATATTTTTTTTTACTTTTATGAGAAATCTGGAAACAACTTGGTCAGCATCGAATGTCATTTTATCTGGAAGTAATGGTTGTACCTTGGTCATCAACATTTAAGAGTTCGGTATGAATACGACAGTAAGTTTCCGGATTTAGAAGTCGCATTAAAGGTGATATTGTAATAATGAGAAAATTTCAAACAAAAGTATAGCTTTGCCACTCATCCACCGAAAGAGAATCATCAGTGGTGCTAAATCTCGATTAAAATAATCGTTATGATCGTTTAGCCTCTTGCAGTGTTCAAATATAAAAATGGTGACTTCATGTTGTTCAACGATTGCCGTTTTGACTCTTCAAGTAGTTAGAGTTTGCGTTATGTTATCGCATCGCGTGTTCACCGTAAACCAGATTTTGGAACCAAATATTTTATTATTACTAAATAACTAATAATCTGTACTACAGGCAATCAAAAAAAAGACATCGAAACATATTCTACACTATTTATTTTCTAAATAACAAAACCAGTTACAACAAATTACATTATGTTGGTTAAAATTCCAGAAGCCGGTTTTTGGTCAGTCAGGGCAGTCATCCATTCAGGCTACGCCACTGTTTGAGAAAAATTATAATTTCGAATTGCAATAAGACTATTCTTTTTTATATGAACTTTAGGAACAAATAGATTTGAAATAATATACCCTTTCAAAATTCTCCAAATCGTTGAAAACGCAGGGTCTTCCGGCGTTTTGGTGCCGCTCCGATTCTGGTTGTCCAGTGTTATCGTTCGGCATCATGCTGAGATTGCAACCATTTGGTCCTTTGTAAAAACTGGGTAAGGGTCTGTTGTCGAGTACAAAGGTTAAATTTTAAGGATAGTTAGGAGTTTTGAGGACGTGGACAAAATACAGTGAAACATGTTTCGACAAAAATGCTGACTTGCATAGACGTCAAAGGCCATGGTAGTTTCAGCCAGGTGGTTGCATGGACAAGTTTTACTGTAGCTTGTAGAATTAGGATAAGGACGTACGAAAATGGGTATCCAGGGTTAAAGAAGGGCAAAGGTGCAGAATTCCCAGCGGGTGGCACGGAAGGTTGGCGCGATCGGAATTGCTGGCACCCGAGTATTTCACATGGGATGGCTTCTTGAGCCATTCCGTGGCCAAGAACTGAAATTTAGTAAAGATCGGTTGAAAATTTATTAGGCTCTCAAAAAGAACTT
>JAQGCA010001743.1:0-16132 GCA_034698945.1 Protaphorura quadriocellata
TCAAATTGCAGATTGTGCCCATAAGAAGCATTACGGGTTCCTCTCTAGTTACTATTATATAATTCTATCTCTATGGTTCTGACAGAGCCAGATTAGTGTTAAGGATAGAGGGATACTGCCCTTACGAGACTGACAAAATGCAGTGAAATGTACTAACAAGGTAACAGTCAAGTCTTTCTTTACAGAGGAAAAGTAAAGTAAGTAAAAGTTAAGTGGTACTGCGCTACGAGGAATCAGAAATTGTATTCCGCGTCATTCCTCCCATGATCAAAGTAGTTAAAAGTTAAGTGTAAAGCCAAAGCAAATGCAAGGGGTATATTCATACATAATTAAATAGGAAAGCATTGCTTTAGCATGACGGGCCACCTTTGGTTTCAGTTCGATGAGGTAACCGTTGTATTCCGTCATTCCTTATTTACTTTAATTGATTCTATCTTATATTGTGGTGCGCCGGCCTAAAATACAAGTTTATAATTAATTGGTCTAATATATCTCAATTAGTTGGTGATGGAGGTCCTTCTGAAATGATTGTGATACTGGGAGATTCTGATGTGAATGTTTAACGGAAAGAAACTTTTCATAATTTGGTGTTGACTTTGGAAATTAGGTGATTATGGAAAACGGCGGTTATATGAACCTTAACCTTACGACCTTCCTTTTCAAATTAAGGGGGAATGAAAAATTACACTTCATTCTTTAACAATAAGCTCACTTAAACAACCTCGAAGCGTACTCTTCTTTTGGTGCCAGGTAATCTGTTAGCTTCTCGTCGCCTATCTCGCCAATTGCAGAATATTTATTTGGTCTAATGAGTGACAGTGAATTATTGTTTATTGACAATATTGGTCAGCATCAGCAGCAAGAGCTCCATTTGGCTCAAAATAGCAGTTTTCTTAGAAGTATCCAACATTTAAAAAAATAAATACCTTCATAGTTCACTTGGCCATCACCGTCAATGTCAGCTTCTCGGATCATTTCATCTACTTCTTCGTCAGTCAATTTTTCCCCAAGATTGGTCATGACATGTCGAAGCTCAGCAGCTGAGATGAAACCATTCCCATCCTTGTCGAACACTCGGAACGCCTCTCGGATTTCTTCCTCGCTATCAGTGTCTTTCATTTTCCTTGCCATCATTGTCAAGAACTCAGGGAAGTCAATTGTTCCGTTGCCTGTTCACATACAATAAATAATATTTAATGATTCGAGAAAAGACGATTAGTAATTAGATTCTACAATTTTGAAAAAAGTTTGAAACTACTTACCATCAGCATCAACTTCATTGATCATGTCTTGAAGTTCAGCTTCAGTAGGATTTTGTCCAAGGGATCGCATGACAGTGCCCAACTCTTTGGTGGTAATAGTACCGTCACCATCCTTGTCAAAGAGGGAGAATGCCTCCTTGAACTCCGCAATCTGTTCCTCAGTGAGTTGATCAGCCTAAATTAATTAACAACAATTTATTAAATTTCATTTGTCTAGGAATTCACACTCATGGGTCAGAAGAGAATAGAATACGTTTCCTTCGCACTTGTTGGCAATCGTAACTTTTATCGTGACACATCACATTAATATAAATGAGACTGATACGTGGATAATAAGTCATGGATGTGCAGACTTTCACTTCCTTTCTTTCTCATTATGAACCGTCTTCTGGCTTTTATTCGAATTGGTTTTATGTCGGAAACCAGTATGATGCTACGAGATATCGACGTATGAGTATTAATTCGTGCAATTATTTGCAGATCAAACGTATGCGCATTTGTTCAGATTTGTTGGATTTGATTATTGAATTAATAGTAGTTCCTATTCCAGGCCTTGAAAATTCCCCTTACTGGAGCCAACATTTTGGTTGGTCGTAAAAATGTGAGTTAAATAGTTAAACACTGATCTAGTATATAATTCACGAATGGGCAAATACTAATACCAAATACAAATACAGGCAAATAAAACAAGGCCACGCGCTTGGTTTGACACATACTACTTATAAAATACTAATCAACTTAGTGACCTAGATTACCGGCAATACGTACATTTGACATACATCCATGAAATGTACACTTGATTATGTATTCTTTATAGGTGCGAATCTTCGAATTAATAATTTGCATTAGCGAATTATTTATCCGAGCGACGGATACATAGTAATACAGTAGTACTACCGTTCAGTCTTTCATGAGGTTAATAAAAAATTAAGTATGTATATGAATGCTTGCGATCAGGGATCTATCTAAATAATGATTATTTTATTTTAAAAAATTGGTTCCCTCCTAACCAGCTTTCCCTCATCCATCAAATATTCAAATAAGCAAAGTCATAGGTCTCGTCATCGTATCGTCGTTGCGTATTACGCCATAGGAGAACGGACTCTAATTCGCACTCTCAATCAAAAATACGATCAATTTAAGTTCTGACTTTAGCCTTATAGTATCAGTGACGTGACACGGGCCACAAGCAACAGGCCATGGCCAGTAAAAATCGACAAGAACGATGACGAGAGAACTCGAGTCCATGCCGACGTACCTTACTTATGGTCTATATTTTTTTTTCCTGTCCTCTCTAACCCATATCTCCTCGTTACCGACCGCACCATTCCATCCGTCCTCGTCTTCTCTCACATTCTATCAATTCCCACGCCGCACAAGTAGTGCAGCATTGAAAATTCTACGTAATTTAATCAATCTAATATTTTTTGATTTAAAAAAAAATTGAACTTACCATGATAATCTGGTGAATGAGTTGAGCGAGTCTGACTGAGTTCCTTCTAACTTTGGAATGAACCTGAATCACCTTATTACGTTACGTACAAAAACACAAATTTTTCTTGGCTCTCAGTAGTATTAGTATTAGATTTGTATTTTGTCGGTGGCTGGGAGAGTCAACTGTCTACACCTAGTTCACCCACAGGATTCCACGAAACTAATGAATCCATGGGAGTCGTGAGGAAAAAGGCTGCTGTGGAAAAAAAAACTCAAATCAACTCCAACCGTAGCGTACGCGAACGTATGAAATCCAATGCAATGCGGGCTTCTCTGTCTGCTCCCAATTCCAATCACCGCTTGCCCCCCACCCTCCAAAAACTCCCATTCCTCTAGATCCCACCCTCCTTAGGCAATCGCCACCACATTTGTACTACTCCATTCAGACCCCCGACGCGCGCCATGAGCGCGCTTCTTATTCGCGCTTTTCATATTCATATAACTGAAGCGCGGCACTGAGCTGGACTGATTAGTGTGGATTTAAGGGTCCGATGAACGACCTTTGACCCAGTAACTAAGATGTTTCTAAGGAACTAGATGAGGCGAGAAAGAGTGTGATTCGGATCGCTTGGATTTGATTGGTTGACTGGGATACCTGCAATGCGTCAATCCCTCCAGATGAGTCGAGGAGCGAGAAATCCACACTGCTCCAGACGATTGCGAACCCATCGGGTCTCCGTCCTCGGCTGCCAAACAACTTTCTCTTCCGGACCTTCTTTCAAATGGATTGGAAATTGGAAGAAAAGTTAGGGTGAAAGCAACGCATTGCGCTCACGAATGTGTGCCATGCCATAGCCCACTCGGGTGTGTCACACTTCCAACTTTCCAAGCAATGAACTTAACTTCAAACTCACCAACCGTTTTCGGTCAAAACGAAATCTACAATGTGGAATTTTGAAATTCATATGTAAATGAACTGTAATGCGTATTTGTATATGTTACTGTAATATCTCAAAATCAGGGAAAACTAGTTTTCACTAGAAAGAACTACAATTAACTTAACCTAACTCATGAACTGATATTACGGCATTAGGACTAAAAGTGAAACTGCGTTAGCGAATTTTGTTTGAAACTTCCATTATTTCGAGTTTTATCGGTAACATTACTAACTATCCCTGATGAAGATCGTTGGTCAGTTGCACTCATTAATAAATCAATGTTCGATATTGTTATCGGAAATGTTATTGAGGACGTAAATTGAATAAAACAATAGCAGCAACAAATTTCCATAATATATGTACCATGCGTACCGAAATATCAATGCAATGTAACTTCGTTAATAGAAATTCTCGCCGAGTATGGCGACCTTTCTTAAACTCTTTCTTGCGGACGTTCTTCCTGATTTTATTAAATTATAAATCGGAAGGAAAGTATATATAATATTTTATAAGACAATATTAATATTATTATGTCAGCGGTTTGCCTGAAATTGGTCACATTGCTGGCAACTTTCTCCGATGGAGCAATGGACCTTTCTCCAAGGGATTGGAAATTGGAAGGAAAAGAGCTAAACGCATTACGCTCGGTCCAGCTCATACAAATATATCTATAGTATAGCGAACGGCTGGACTGGACTTGGACTGGTATGTTAGTCTTCCAATTTTCCAAGAAATGAACTCAAGCTGAAAGTTGGACTGAAGAGTGAGTGGAGTGGACTAGTACATATTTTATAATAAATTGTGCGAATAAAATGTTTGTTTCTGTGAGGAAGAAAGTTCTAATGTAATTGGATTTGATTAGGTGGTGGAGGTGTGTAATTCAAAAGTAGTGCGAAGTGGGAATGACCTCTTCCTTTTTTGGGTATATTTCAGACCGTCTTGCTTTGGAGTTTGGAGGCTCTTTCCGTATTCGTGCTTCTTTCTGATTATGTCCGCAATTATGTCTAAATTTTGATTTCCTGTACTTCTGTGGAGTCCTGATATTGATAATTGGCCTAGGGTTTTCACATTGCATTTATAGTGAACAGAATTTTGAACACTTGAAACGTAATGAACGAAAATGCAAATTAATTTACGAATTGTTCACCTGGAAAAGACATCTGAATAAACCAAACTTGAAAGTCAAAAGACGACGATATCGTCTGCACATTTAAGAATTTAGGCTTCAGATATGCCCAAGATTCATGTAGATTGAATTGTCTCCGGACGAACTTACGGGAATCAACCACGGAGTACGGAGTTAGACCAAATTCCTGCACTTTCTAGAAAATATACTCCTTTTGAGAAATTATAAGAGACGGATTACGCGTGGTGAGGGGAATAGGTAATACACGAGAAAACAGACAAGCTTCTCGTTAATTTTTATTTTTTAAATACTCCTTTGTATAATTTGATGAAAATATAGATATTCGTATTTCGGTTTGTTACGCTGATGTGGTCGGAGCTTTTACTGAATGTTGCAAATAAATAGAATTAATAGGTTAGGCGTTTTGTCGTCTCAGAAGTCGTTTATGAAAATTGGTACCAAGACTGTACAAATTTTGTCGTATCCCACTTCTGCACCAGGAATTTAGGAGAATAATGCGGCACGCAAAATTCACTATTTGTTCCGTCTTTCATGATCGGATATGTATAAGTATCCGAAGGAATGTAATGTAAAGTAAATCCTAACTCAGTGTGTTTCCCAGGACCTTCGAAATTGGTTTTATAAGCCTCAATCTACTGTATGTAATGCATTAATCCAATTCCAATCGCAAGTAATTATAGTATAGAATAAGTCCACACGCACTCCTGTGATTTGGTTAAGAATTATTTGTTTCCTTTAGCTCAACACCTATTTCCGACATAGATTTATTAATTTCACCCATCACATTTCCTCGTTAACCCTAATTGCGTACGTGGCAAGGCAACTAATTCGTAATTTATGACTAGTAAAATTGTCTAGTAGTGTAGTATTGTCCAAATGACTAGTAGGAATTTGTCCGGATTTTCGGGTACCTTCTCCTAGCGACCACCTGAATGTTGCGGGTCTCATTGCTGTTATAAAAGCACAAAGTAAACTTCTCGGATGTCGGAGATATAAATGAGAGAGAGGTAGTAATCTGGTCGATACATATGCACGAAGACGGCAAAAACGCATGGCTTATTCCGATTTTATGCTGTAGTGGTCTTCGTATGCTATTTTTCTGAATTTCATATATATAGTATTTAAGTTTGAATGAACTCCATGCAATATGTAACTAATTATATTGGCTGTGCGTTGAATTATCTTGCAACCCAATTACGTCTAATATAACTTCCTGTTTTCTTCTTCGTACTGCTAAAATGGAATTAGACTCGGAGACATTTAATCGAGTTGTGAATCCTGTCATATTCACTCAATAGCATATGTTTCGACTCCAATACTTATTTTTCTATGTAACCTCAAGGAAATTTTCTATGTTGTCGTGTACCCACGCTGCAACCGTATACTATTTAATAAACACAGAATTATTGAACTCTTAGAAAATATATTATTTGGAAATAATGTCTTACGAGTTGTACCTGAATCTTGTCCAATGACGCATGCAGGACGGACTGACTAGTTTGTTACTAATACTCTCTTGGAGATTGATTATTATATTGCATGACTCAACCGGATATAATACTACATGTTTCACTTGACATTTTTATTTATAATAAGCATGGGACTGGGACTTGGACTCGGAGTCAGACGACAACTACGACGAAGTAAAAAGTTTCGACTGGATACCATTTCCATATATGAATGTCTTAAACAAACTCTGAGAGAATACTTGATAGGCAACCAGAGAATTTCGGTAGTAAAAGTAAGAAGTTGAACTTTCTCTCGCCGTCAGCTTCATTCAACGAAGCAAAGGTTACAGTCGAAGCATGGAATTGCCCAGTTGTTAAAAACGATTAAGCTACACAAATGCCCTATTTTACTTTACCTTAATAAATTGTTATGACTAGAGAATGAGTAGAGATTAAGTGATATTTCTGTCAAGCTATTTTAGGTCAGCATGCTTAATTATTGCGTCAAAAAGCGGGTTAATTTTAAATTGTGCTTATTTCTACAACTTCCTTCTCGTATTCCATCGATAATGCAAAACTAAAATGCCGGATGAAACGAAGTAGTATGCTTAGATATACGAATTTTCTAATTATATTAAGGCAGTTTATATTATGCGTATTCTGGAAGATTGATCTTCGTCAACACATCAGTGTAAGTCACTTCCAGACTTAAGTAGCAGAAGTATTTATGCAGTTTGTTACAAATTTTGTAATGGTGAGTGGTGCAAGTGTTAGAGTAATAGGGATTTTAGTTTGAGTATTAAAATTGTAAGGACCTTGATCCTAACCTTTAGGTATTTTATTACTTTCAAGAATTTCTGAGTCGACTAGCTTTTACTATAATTAGTTCCAAGAAGAATTTACAGAATGCTTGCGATTGACCTCTGCTCTGAGACGATGAAGAAGCTAAGATCGTAATAGTAATCTGCTTCCGAGAAAGTTAAGAATAAGTGATTGGATTGAGTAAACAGTACACATCCAAGCGAAAAAGTTATTAATCATGAAAAGTTTTCGCTAGTTTGTGTATGCGTGGATGGGATAACTCAATAATTGGCTGACATATCAAAGTCACTAATTATCTGTAAAATGAAGCAGAGGCTTGGACAGCCATGTGTGGCTAAAACAAGATATTCCAGTATTTCCAGTGGTTCGTGCCGTTTGATCAGTAGGAAGTAAGTGTGGGTAAACCGAATGATAAAACAAGTGGCTATTAATTTACCCTACCCTATTATCGTGCTTGCTTATAATTAGGGATACCTTCGCTAAATGCGTTGCGACACCATTCATTCGTCCCCCTGATAATAATGAGGAATTCGAGATATCACTGCAGTATTGTGACGCATACACTGCGGCATAATATGTTAATCACTTCAACTTATGCAACACAATACAAGACACATTTGCCTTCTATGCACACTATGTAAATGAACTCCATTTGGATTGCAATATAATTCATTCCATTTCATAGAAGCGAAGTGATAAATTCTACGATCAATGGTCAAAGTTTTAATCATAAAACTACGTAATCATTTTTCCATTTATACTGCAAACTGTATAGACGGAATACACATACACGGGAGATTTCCGGCTTTGTGATTCAGACACCTCTGAATTCGCGAAACTTTTTTACTTTTTTGCATTTTGTGCGCTACCCCAACCTTGACTTCCAGCAGCAATTTGTTATCACCTGGTTGTAACACATAATGTAGAACATAACGTAATTCACAATGCTGTAGAATATGACAAAGCCCGCCGTATTATTTAGCATAATTTGATCTTTTTTTTCTGTAATTCTACGGACACATTTACTTTTACCACGTAAATGTGTGATGAGAATATACATTATAGAGATTATGTCATTTGGAAGGTTTTTGTGAATTAAGGCAAGGCTTTACACGAAATGAACTTATCTTTATGGCAAGGAGTGTTAGTGCGAGTCATAATACAATCCCATTCGTTCCAGGTTCCAATCGCCAAGCTCCATCACCTGCGCTGTACATTCCAGTACACACATTTATTTTTCAAAGTTCGGTAACTAGTAACTATAGGCATCACACACACACGGACGTAGACAGGTTGTTTGTGGAATGGTAATTTTGGCAATATGCGGCAATGGCAATTTCATTCCTAATGTAGAATCATTACAAAAGATAGGTTACCTACTAACACGCGTTATATGTACGCGTGCCGTCCGCGCGTCCGCGTCCGTGCGGTTTTGAGCTTTCACTTTGACTTGTGCCAGCTAAAAACTCGGATCACTCACGGGTAGAAATGTTTGGTTGCAAATTCAAGGTGAACTGCGGGAAGCTGTTTTATTGATTGACAACACGACATTTGCATTAGAGCTCACGTGAGCCCTTGACATAAACCAATAAAATATTCTAATAACACCGATTTGGTAGCCAGAAAGTTTTAATACCCACTAGCTTCCTTCATGCTTTCACTGTTTAAAGTGCAATTTATCAACACATTTCACTCTTATACTGGAAATTCTTTACATTTTAAGACCTAATAAACATGAGAGTATACTACATATCTAAATAATTTGTCATGAAAAGGTGGTGACTTTCCGTCTTAATTTATAAATGCACCAACTAATTGACGTTAGCTGCCAAAATATGATTCCTATTTTCGATAAGGTAAACGTGGTTGCATCCCGTTGATCTAGGGAACGTATCCCTAGGAAAGAAGTCCTTAGGTGGCTAACCGTAGTTTGGCACTGCGAATTCACCTTTAGTCTGATTTTTTTGATTAAAGTCGCTGTCTACAAAACAAACTCATCTTTCTAGTATCAACCGATATGATATAACATGTTCTTGAGCACGTTCAACTGCAGGATGGGACTTAGACTAACCACCGTTTGACTACTGCATGGTGTATCTATAGAGTTCACTGGAACTTCAAGAAATCAAAGGGAATGACTCTTCACTTATGGGTTTACGGCATCAGTGGGATTTTAAAGAAATCTTCGTCGGTCTACGTGCGTGTTGACCTCAGGAGTGAGGTCCTGAAGGTCTTCTAAAAGTAATCTCTCGCCGCACGTGAGTGAGTGAGAGCGAGGACCCATGGAGCCATGTTTGGGGTTTATTGCCAAGTGCACTTGTGCAGTAGTTTTGTTAGTCGGCATAATTAATCAGTCCGTCCACAAAGTATGTTCATGAGGTCAACTCTGCGCAAAATTTCGGTCAAATCTCACGAATGCCATAAAACCGGTACATGTCTTTTCAACCGGATTGCTATTCGCTCATATAGATGGTGCTATTACTAATTATAGCTCCACATTACCGCTGGAATAAATGTGCGGTATATCATTCGTATTAATCTGATCCTGCTCTTTCAGTATGAATGAATGCAAGCTCGGTTGGTTGCTTTCATTTAGTCCTTTTTGATGACTGGAAGTGACGAGAGAGAACATAATATTCTGTTGTTTCCTCCCACCTGTTGCTACTGCCGTTTGCTAGCGCGTTCTTTCCTGTGTATTTGCTCTGATGGATACAAAAACAGACAAGCAATTTAACTAGCGTTGCACTTCCTTTTCACCTCTTCTGACTTTTACATCATCAGTTGATGCAACACGCAATGCACCATCTTCCATCATAAATATGTCTCGCGGACACTACTAAACGTTGTAATGAGCTGAATTCAAGTTTATGAGGTTTCTCATGGCTGTGATGATGGAGGTAATAAATTTCATCACAGGGTCCTTCATAAATTTTGTAGGAACGTGGACGTACTATATTTCTTACATGGCCTGAAGTGACGGTTGGCAAGTCTTTCAGACTAGTTGAGGATTAAATATGACAAATCTATATACTACGACTTTGGCATCCGACCTAATTCCGAAATCTGTGTCTGTGTCTGTGACCCATAAAATGAGAATGTGACTGGCGGAGATTTCTTTCCTTTGAAAACCATCACCCGACAGACACAATGAAACAATGTACGGGAGCTCTTTTCAACTAAAAACAATAATAAGAGGAAGTCAGGAATGAGATGGAGAAGAAGACAGGAAAGAGAAATTAGATCAGGGCAAATGCTTCCACGTATGTATGTAATGTACGTACGTATATCGGAGAAAATAGGTCTTGAGGGACTCATAAAAAAAGATGAACCTTCTTTCTCCTTCAAAGCCGCATACAAACGTGCACGACGTTCGTTCCAGTTCTAAGTTCCTAGCTCATGATCCTTGCTAAGGAATTAAATTATAGAGAAACTGTGGGGAAGGCAATGGAGGAGTTGGACTTTCGCCGTGTGGTGAAATATACAAGTTTCACTGCATGGGAAGGAAGACCGATCAAGATCTACTGGGTGTAACCCTCGTATGTAAAAATCAGGTCAAAATATAAAGTTATCGCCAGTAAAATCTTTGGTTCTCGTCCGAAATATTTTGACCTTGCAGGTCAACTTTCTGCAGGAGGTTGACAATACTTGGCCAATGTTTGGCTCGAAACGGCCAATAAAATATCACCCATCGAATCGACGCAAGTTTGATATACAGAGTCCGCGATCACGCGCGCTGGATTTAGAATTTATTAATCTGGAAAGGTTTTTAACTGACTTGGTTTTAACGTCCGAACAGCGTTCCTTGTTAGACTCGGGGTTAACTATCTCAAAGTCAAACACACGCAATGCAATGCTGAATTCTGCCTTATTCTGCATGCAACCTAATTATTCACTATTTACTGCTGGTCAGGCCAATTTTGTATGTCATACCATACAAGGCTCGTAATACGAATAAAATAAACCAAAAATTAGTATGACTTTTCTTAGTACAAAGTGTCAGCGAAGTTAAGATTTGAAGCATAATGTATATTTTATTTGAGTGAAAGTGGTGAGGAAAGTACTAAAAATCTAAAGACAAAGGATGAAACGAAGGACGCGGGACGGAGCGGCGTATTGCGTCTGTTTTGTTCTGTGGAAAGGTGAGTGTGATTTGGTGCAGTGCAGGTGTGTGTGTGTCTGTGTGTGCATGATCGTCAACCCTTTAGTAAAAGGAAAGCAGCCAAAAAAAAACTTACTTCTGAAAATTCAATAGAAGAATGAATGGCTGGCATCAGGCTGATTGCTTGAAAGTTTTTGGCAAGGCCAGCATTACCCATACAGCCGAACCCGAACTCATCCTCGGGTAATTTCCCAAAAACTTACAACTATATATATGGAATGGACTCACATACATATATATGTTGCGTATACAAGAGAAAGGCTTTTATGCAGAGAGAGAGAGTTTCCAGGACTTTCCCTTATTCTCCAGGACTTTCCCTTTTGGACTCGGACTGCATTGCGGCATCTATTTTCTACGAACGACGATGTATGTCTGTGTACTATTGCCGCAGAGTGGTCCGTGCCCATGTCCCCCATCTCATCATATAATCCAATCCAATCCGTCTAACATTTCTAAAGAGCCTAAAAGTTAAAAAGTTGAAGTGCATATCCGACAGCGTATCCCTACTTTCTTTTTCATAATAATAATAATAATAATAATAATAATGCTCCTCAAAATAGTACCGTCAAACTTCCGACTTCTACTCTCTCTTACACGACGACAAATACTCTCTTGTGGCATTTCTTTCCTCCAAATCTACATTCTGCACGGATGAAATGATTCCACTTACTTTTTTAAATGTAATATCCTGTCTCGGAGTTGAGAGTTACGTTAGGTGGTTCCTCTCCTCTGTCCTCACTCATGATACGTTTGTGAGTATCACAGGCGAGAGGTCAAATGCCTGGATATCTGTATGTGTATGTTTTAACCACATCATCGGAACACGAAGTGTTTCTCCTCCGGGAATTCAGGATAGTGTCACGATGTTTCCAGTACGATCTACCTCGGTCGTCGGCCTTAGAAATGCTAATTGCGTTCCTGTGTTTCTCTTGCATGCCAAGAAACGAAGGGTTGAATAGATTTGTATTCTATGCAATGTATTTTGGATCATAAATGGATCGTATTTGAAATGGTACCACCTGCTAATTCTTTGAAACCGCCAGGTATTATAAATTTTCTAAAAACGCCATCACGCATTACCGGATTGGGAGAAGTATTCCCAGCGTACTCGGTATCTTGGGTGGTTTTTCCTGTTGCCTGTGACATATGTTTGTACACATGTAGTTTTGTCATGTCCATCCTCTATTTGATTTCCATCAAATCAACCCAAATTAAATTGTGTGGCTACGTTGCGTCTGACGTATATTTTACCAAATTATATTTCTGGGCTTCCCACATGCAATCCTTCCTTCCTTCCTTCCTTCCTGTGCGGTGGTCCCTGATTTAGCTCCAGGCACGAAAGCATCAGAGAATCCATGCATAAAAATTGGTAATTTTGGCAAACCCACCACACAAGTTAAGATTTTTCTATCAGATGATTTGATAAAGAAATCACGACTACATCTTCCACATCATCTTCCTTTCACTTGAACACTGCACTAATCTTTCCATACTTTCAGAAATAACTCAAAGTATTCTCTCACAACTGTTTGTGCCATGTCTTGCCGCATTTTCTGTAATATTATGTCAAGGTTAATGCGTTGCGGCAAAGACCGCGGAGCTGATGCTGCTGCTACTGGTAAATTGAAGCAGAGAACGTCGAGCAGATGGAAGAATTCCCGGACGAACGCTTTTGCGCTAAAATGACCCGAATTTGTGAAATTCCGAGACCTTGTTTAGAGTAATGGACTCACACGATCCGCGACGGTACCATGGTGTGACATTGAGCCTTGTTGACGTTTAACCTTCCATTTCTTATTTTTTGATGGGATTTGATGCAGTCCGCAATACAATGAGTCCGGTCCGTTCATAGAATAAAGAAAAGAATACACGCACAACATTTGTAACACGACAAGAAAAATCCCGGGTGACGGGTGACAAACGGGCATTAGAGATTCATGAGTGATGCTACCCAGGTTAAACCGTGAACAGTGTTACAAGGTACCCAATTTGAACGTAAAATTCGAATTCATTTGGACAAGCATCTATAGTAATTACTCGTCATTTCTCTAGCTGGCATCCATTGACAAATTGATGTAATTTTATTAAAATATCCCTGGGAGCGGAAGTTCCAGAAACTTCTGACGATTAATCGATACTAATTTCTTATTGCTCGTACGTTGAAGCAAAGTGGTATATGCAGTCCCTTACTACTTCGGTATGACTATGAGAGTTTGTGTTTCCATGTCAAGACAATCAGTTGTCTTGTGCGTGAATGCTTTGGAATACTGCACTTATAAAGAAACAAAAGTAAACATGACAATTTGTTATGATTGCTCTAAGGAAGTTGTTCTCCCTTGTATTTCCCTACTGCTAGAAGTCTTTCCTGTGCCAAACTGGAAGAAAATCCATTCTCTAAGAGAAATACGATGGAGTTTGGCTAAGCCTTACTGGGCCAAATAATGAGATTATTAATATTATTTACATCTGTAGTCAATCAAGCGTGACTTGAAGTTGATTGACAGTGATGGTGAAAGTTTTATGCCTACCTGATATAAGTTTACATCCTAATCATGTCCCTTGTAACATTAGTGCGTAAGAAAGTCCATTTTGGTGTGTCGTGATCGTGTCCTGTGCCACGGCCACGGTGTGGTTCTGGAAACGGGAAATGCGGTCTGTGAAAGAATGGGTTACCTGATGAGGTCCTTCGTAATGTGTCAAACACTGGGAAAGAAAAATCAACCGAGATGGGAGAAAGTCACCGAAACCAAAATGAAGGGCAACTGGTGTTAGGCGTTCGGTTGGATGGCAGGTGTAGAATATTGGAAATTTATTGAGAGGGTTAATAGAAAAGCAATTTGATCGCTTAACTTGACTTGAACGACCTGTCACTACACATGGGACGCTTGCGCTGAATAAGAATGAGTTACATTTGCGATTTGCGTTTCTTTGAAACATATTGGGTCGTCGCTTTTTTCTTAGGTCTCTGAAAAGGAGTTCGTGTTTATTGAGAGTGTTACAAGGAATCACAAGTGATAGGAATTTTGATTCCTTTTAGAAGTATTCAAGTACTAGCAACTGGAAGGAGCCTGCTGAAGAATTGACTCATAGGACTTCTCCCGAGTTCAGAGTCCCGATTTGCATGGATGACCCTACATATGGTGATGTATGGTAGTTCCTCCATACTGGAAGGCGATTTCAAATTCATGTCATACTCGTACAGGTCTGAGGATCCATCCTAACAGAAGTATTTCGAGTCTCTTGTAATTGATTTTTGGAGATCAAATCGTTACATCGGTTATTTAAGGGTAATGGATGATGGCGGTATTCAAACCTCCACAAGCGGACCAACCTTGGATGAAAAGATATAAATCCAGTTGAAAAGGTCGACGGAATATGGAGAACTGCCTTACTGGTCCCACGACGGTAGAATGGACAGAAAACCCTTTGCCTAAATTCTTTTCTATCAGCTGATCGCTTAACAGCCACGGCCGTCTTTATTAGAAAAAAATATTTCTAATTTTCGGACATTTTATTGTTGGTTAGAACTCGGAAGTCAGAACAGATCGAGGGTTACTAAAGAACTAAATAAGGTTAGATTTACCAACAGTATAGTGGTTCGTCTAAAAATTGGCCATTGTCGAGGTGGAAGTGGTCCGACAGTGGTATTGACACCATAAACTCATAAACCCCTGCTAAAAATTACATTAACAGAATAGATTCGGGAACGTGTGCTTGTCAAACAGGTTTCACCGTACAGGGTCACGTATAAGCTTTGCCCCCCCCGCCCGGCCCCCCAATCAGGGCGAGTCGGACAAAAAGTGAGAACAACAACAAACGTATTTTGTGGAAGTGGAGAATCTTATAGAAAATCTATCGAGCTACTCCGCTTGAAAATCCTATGCGCGTAGCGGCGCTAACGGGCGTGTAAGTGAATCTGCTTGAGAAAACGGATTTCTCGGATTTTTTAACGGTATATTGACAAAAATCGTGCTATCCTTTTTGAAGTATTTCTATGCAATTTTAAAAATTTTGTTTGCCCGGTTTGGAGAAACTCGATATTTCACTGGCAAGGCATTTTTAAGGGAAAAAATTGAAGAATCTGTTTTTCAAGCCTGTTGTTGCTTTAACTCTCGTCAGCGCCGCTACGTGCATCGGATTTTCAAACGGCGTAGCTAGATCCTTCATAAGATTCTCTACATGTTGCATATCTCACCTTTCGCCGACTCACCCTGATTGGGCTGCCGAAAGAAAGGGGGACAAAGCTTATGCGGACTCTGTACAGATAGTGTATCATTCTTTAAGAGATCGCACAGACAAATACCTCGTTTCGGTTGAAGATGTCAATTTTCTTATAATAATTCGAATATTACTAATCAAAACGCCTTATAATGATTATTCGATACAAATTCCGGACAAATCCATAATCACCTTTCCTCAGAAAATGGAAGTGCAGAATAATGCCAGAAATGGTAGTGGTTCCGATAAGTGCAGTCTTCCGAACCGAATGGTAATTGGAGAACAACCAACCGACCAACGTTTAAATGCATGTAGGAAGATTGGATGCCATGTGTATAGTATCTTTATTTTGCAATATATTCTAAAGCGCACCGTCGGGAAGTAAAGAGTTATCTATGTCTTACTATCCGAACGGATAGTCTAATATCACTTACGCTCATTAGTCACCTTGGCTGGCTGTTACTTGTATTTTATCTTGCTTTATTGTAAAATATTCAAATTAATTAAGAAATTGTGGAATTCGTGAAAGGAATAAAGGATACTAGGATTTATGTCATCCCGTCCCTGGCTGCCTCAGAAGGGCGACCGACACATATAAAATTATCTGTCACGTAGAACAGCTAGTTAACATACTCCGGTACGCATAATAACGAAATTCTTTTAAAATTATATATTGCCACCGTCTGTATTCTAGATCCCCGCTG
>JAQGCA010001744.1:0-16130 GCA_034698945.1 Protaphorura quadriocellata
ACAAGTGTAATAGTTCGGTTACGTGTAACTCTAGTATAAACATTATCAAAATTAATGTAATTATTAAAGAACTCAGGGCAGTAACCATAAATTATAGAATGAGCCATTTTTAACATTTCGAATTTGTAAAGATTGTTAGGAAATAGCCACTTTAATTCACCTGTTATACGCTGCATAATTGAATCATATTTGGGCACGTTAAGAACAAAGCTGCCTGCACGTCTAATAATACTTTCAATACAATTAATATTTGCTTTGGATGCCGAAGACCAAATTAAGGACATGTAGTTGATTTTGGAGTGAATAAAAGCATTAACGATGATATTTTTATTGCTTATAGTTAATAAATCTTGTAATGGATACAATGACCACAGAACAGAACTACACTTCTTTGTGATATTATTAATATGGGACGTCCATTCAAGTTTGGAATCAATAGTCAATCCCAGCAGATTGATCGAGTCAACAGATTTAATTATTGTATCAGATTGATATTAATTGGACCTATAGCTTTAACTATATGCGGACGACCCACAATTAACAATTCCGTTTTATTAACGTTAAGTGCTGATCTATGATGACACACAGTTGAAGGCTTCACTGATTCTATTCAACAAAAGTCTAATTTGATCGGGTGGACCCGATATGACTATGGTAGTGTCATCCGCAAAAAGAATAATTAGACCGTTCTTAACAAACAAGGGAAGGTCATTTATGAAACGAGCGAAAGGAAGGGGCCCAAGGGTACTACCTTGCGGAACTCCAAGATTAGTGAATCTGATATCCGAATTAGCACCATTGTGATACACAAACTTAGCCCTATTGTTGACATAGGACTCGAATGTTTATCAACATTTAACCATTTCAACTTCTCTGTCAGGATTTCACGTGACATTTTATCAAATGCTTTCTGAATATCAAGTGCAAGTACAATTGAGATAAAGCCAGAGTCAATTGCATCTAGAAGATGATCTGTTAGTATTACTTGTGCATGTGTGGTAGAGTACTTGATTCTAAAACCGAATTGCGACTTCGATAAGATATTGTTCCTACTGACAAATTTTATTAGTTGCCTGTATACACATTTTTCTGTGAGTTTGCCTATTATACATTGTAGCGAGATGGGTCGTAACTGGCTCGGTGTGCTTGGATTCTCCACTTTAGAAATTGGGATGACTTTGGACAGTTTAAGGGAATCAGGTACGACTCCGCTAATTAAACTATCATTAACTATGGCTAGTAAGGCGTCACAAACATTCGGAAACTTTAGACTTAGGTTAAGCATGAAAGTCGAAATGCCAAGCACATCTTCACTAACACTACTCTTGTTTTTAATTGAATTCCAAACCAATCGGAATTCAAATAATGATACTTTGTATAGTCTAAACTTCTCACCAGGGGTGACAATGTCAGCATGTCTGATTGGAATATGAGACGCATTTGAATGAGAAGTACTAATGTTACTGAAGTAATTGTTGATTTCCCCAACATTAATATTAAATATAGAGTCATGTTTCTTAAATTTAATGAAATTATTCAATGACGCGAATACTCCTTTCTTATCGATGAAAATATTGATTTCATTCTTAGTGTCCCTTTTAATATTAGATTTAACTTCCTTGTGTAGTACTCGATAACGATCTAAAATAGTGGGATTACAAGTATTTCCTAATTGACTGTAAAGTTTGTCTCTAACTCGTTTCATAGCCAAAGTCTGTTTAGAAAGAGTCAGTTTCTTAGGATAATATACGAAAGACTTACTTATTTTGGGAATAGATAGGTCAAAAGATAAAACCAACGATGTACAAAACGTAGTCAATTTTTTGACTGAGACAACAGGGAGCAATGGGCTTAAAGTCAGTATTTGAAACAATAGTACTTAACAGTTCGGTGTTTGCAGTTTTATTAGGTCTAATATATTCTGAGAATTCATATATCAAACAGTCTTAGTCAATTACTGAATTATCGTCTATTTCTGCGAGGGAGAAAGTTCCCAACGAAGAGTAAACGATGTAGGTTCAGAGGTCATTTCTTTGTGATAAATGCATTTACAGCATTATTAGCACTACACTACACCCATTGATTTTCCAAAATTATTGGGCATCCTCTGTATTTTATCCTAATGACGTGCGGTGTTCTATGCGAAGTCGCAACATACCAATGAATTTGGAAGCCAAAAGGTCATAACTCGAGGTCAAACCATAGGGTTCAATAAAAAGCGGTCACGATTATACCCAATATCACTCGTCTTGTTATAGGCATGGGCAGTAAATCGAGACTTATTGACACGGGTCGATTTATCTTCGACATTCTCGAATGGATTCTTCTAAAATTTTCACTGAAGCTTCGTGAAAGGAATCAGGGAAATAGCATTTTCTTCGAAAAATAATTTCTCGAATTTGAAAACGAAATATAGGATAAGGCAGGGTCTGGCGGATTTTGAATCTGAATTTGAAATTTAGACCTTTTGCATTACATTGACTCTAAAACGCCAGCGCCAGAAATCAATCTGACAGAGTAATTTTTGTGAGCTTTAAATGTCATTGGAGGCGGATTTTGTGACTGAGGACGGTATCTGAATTCTCAGTAACTTTACAATTTTGTACAGATTTTCAAGTCTGTAGGTTGTGATTTTCCGTTACATTTACCTCTTAATCCTTTTTAATTGAATTTTAGGAAAGAGAAAATAATTAATGTTATTTATTTCTTTATTCAGAGTGTTGAAATATAAACAAAGAATTACAACAACATACACACAGATAAACAATAAATTGTCATTGTACATAAATTGAAATTAATACTAAACGTTGAACAAATTTCGTACTAATTAAACCTAAATTCTTATCAGCGTGACTTCGGAATTACTGATTCCTGCAATACGCTTCTGTAAAATCGGAGTTAAGACAGATGATGGTGAAATTTCTACAAAATTCCGAATTCCGATTTTATGGGCTGTGAGCATGGAATCCCTCCACATGACCGGATTTGCCGTTTGCTTCTTTAAATTAAATCGAATATCTTCCTTATTCATTGCGACTGCTCCATCAGCATTCATAATGATTCCTATTTTTGGGTATTGGATCCTAAGACTGTCAATAAGTTTTCCGGTTTCTATTGCAGCTGATTTCATCCACTCTGTATGAAATGCACCGGCAACACGGAGTACTCTGGCGTCAATGACCTCAAGATCTTCTGTTGAGTTCAACTCTGCCGTCAATAGTTCACAGGAGTCAAGGGGGCCGCCGACAGTAAACTGATTATCTCCAAGAATAGTCGAAATTAGCATGTCTGGGAAATTCGCACTCAACCAATCCTGAAGATGTTCTCTCTGAGGGCCAAAAATGCTGACCATTCCAGTCCTGGTGGCCATGACGGCTTCTTGCATGACCTTTCCACGGAACCGAACAATTTCCAAGGCATCTTTGAATTCAATCGCTCCGGCGAAAACGAGGGCTGCAAATTCACCGGCACTGAGACCTGCGACTGCCCGGATCCCTTGAAGAACTTCTGGTTCGTCCACTTTGAGTTGAGCAATTTTGGCCAAACTACCAACGAATAGGGCTACTTGGACAAATTCTGTGTTCTGGAATGCTTCTGGATCTGAAAGACGGGATAAAATGTTCATTCCTGTGATGTCTTCTGCTTCTCGAATCACTTCCATGGCTGCCTCAGAGTTGAGTAGAGATTCGCACATTCCAACTTTCTGCGATCCTTGGCCAGGAAACATAATCATCTTCATGGGCATCCCGGAAAAGCGGTTTTTTGTACCTGCCGAGAATTCTGAGCACTGATTGAAGACAAAAGAAGAGAGTGAAGCTAACGTTGGATTGGCAAATGCATCTGCTGCTCTCAGTTTAAGTCCGAATCGGGATCCAACGATTTTCATCATTTGGACAGTTACTAGCGAGTCTCCACCGAGGTCACGGAATACGTCTCCCTCACCAATATTCTTATTTCCGAGACACTCTTCCCAAATCTTTGAAATGATTTCATACGTGGATTCAAAGGTCAGGGTCAGCTTATCCTGGGTCAGGAGCGTGCGCATGGGCTCAGATTTTGGTTCAAGCCCATTTTGGGATAAATCCGGTACACGTGAGTTGTCGTCTTTCGGAATGATTTCCATTGGCTGAAAATTTTCATTGATCATCAAGTCTTGCATGAGTTTCAGAGAAAAGTCAGCTATCATGGACTCGAGTTTGTGAGCCATTTCAGCCAAAGCATGAGCTTCCTTTGTTTTAGTTCCAAGAAAAGAGGCCAGGATCGCTAGGGGGTTGGATTCAGTGATCCCATTTTTCTTTGTCTCAATTGGGGGGAGCCAATGACGGAATTTCTTAAAGAAGCATTTTGGAAGAGCTGGAGCCCGAGTCCAGGGCTGTTTGGGTAATGCTTCAGACAGTCCATTCAAATCCATCTCTTTGATATTAGCTTGCGAAACAACAGTGATGCCTGAGGCAATTGCAGCCAATTGGCGGATCAATTCCTCAGTGGATGATACACTGAAAACGCCTACTTTTTGACCTTTCCCGCCCAAATTCAGCAGATTTGTCGTCTGAGTTCCGCAGATGTCCTGGATTGAGAGTCCAGGGTAAAACTTGATATACCTTGAATAAATTCCGCACATCTCTTCCAACGTGAGTCGTCTCTCATCAATGGGGACTAAGAAATGGCAAGGTGTCAATTCTGTGTCTAAAGTTGAAGTCTCTGAACGCTGGAGTTGGATTCCAACACTAATGACAGCATGACAATTTGTTCCTGAGAGACCATAAGCGCTGATTCCGGCGAAGAGCTTTCCGCCTCTTTCTTCCTCCACTTCCGAGTCTCTTAGCGTTGGAGCAGATGTTTTGAAAACGGATTTGTCTAAATATTTACTTGGTCTTTGGATATGGGCCAATGGTGGAGAGCTGTTGAAGGTTAGGGCCGCAGTTGCTTTCAGAATGCTTAGATAACCAGCCGCCATGTCCAAATGTCCGAAATTGTGCTTTGCCCCGCCGAGTGGTAACGGTTTCTCCCTTGAGCTGAAAACCGTGCTCAAGGCACAGAGTTCGATCTGATCTCCTAAAATCGTACCAGTTCCATGGGTTTCAACGAGGTCAATGTCATCAATCGTTATCCCGGCTTGATGAAGGGCTGAATGGATCACGGCTACTTGAGAATCGACAGATGGCGCAGTGACCCCGTTCGCACGTCCAACAGAGTTAGAACAAATGGATTCGAATGTAGCATAAATGTGATCTGAATTGGCTTCTGCCTCACGGCGTGTCTTCAAGACGTAAGCAAATACTCCTTCCCCACTCACAGTTCCATCCGCCCTGTCATCGAATGGAAGACAATTGGCTGACGGTGAGTGAATCAGATTCGTTCCCATGAGTCCATCTTTGGCTGGGTAAAGATAAATATTGGCTCCACCCACTAAGGCTGCGGAGCATTGACCTGCCCGGAGGTCACGGACGGCTTGCTCCACTGCAACAATGGCTGCCGAACACGCTGTGTCTACCACGTAATTTCCACCCTTAAGATTAAACGTGTAGGAGAGTCGAGAGGGGACGACGGAACTCTGGCGGCCGACCACGGCCACACCCTCTAGTGATTTGTCAATAATTCCATACTCGACTTCTGTCGCGGTCGCATAAACTCCAATATTTGTTCCATCAATGGCCGCTAAATTGTAGCCCGCGTCTATCAGGGCCTCTGTACCCACTTCAAGGAAGAGTCGTTGTTCAGGACACATGTGATTCGCTTCATTTGGTGCAATGTTGAAAAATTCATGATCGAATCCATCAATGGAGTCAAAGAAGGAGGCAGGGATGGCTCCAGCGGTGAATGGTTCGGACATGCGCGTGAGAACATCTTCACTTCGATTGTCCGGGAATGCCTTGACGTTGGAAGTCCCAGCTGATAAAGTGGTCCACAGGTCAGGGATAGAACCGGCCAAATTTCCTGGAAGTCGGAATGCGATCCCCACGATGCAAATCTTATCCTCTTCCGCGTCTTTGATCAAAACTCCCATTTTAACTTCATTTGGGACCATCGTATTTGTCCCGACTAGCTTTTGAGCTAAGTGAGATATAGTGGGGTATGTGAACAGATCCGATATACCATCATAGCCTTCCACGTCTTCCTGTACCAGGGTGTTCCCAAATTGGATCAGCTGAAGGGACGTAAAACCTTGGTCCCTTAAATTAGTGAGTCGACTGATTGAAGTGACAGACCGTCCGCTGATTTTACTCAAGTGTTCCACTAAATACTTCTCCATACTTTTCAGTTCCATTTCATTTTCATTATTCTGAAATTCGAAGACATTTTGAGATACCTGGCGCTGAGGTTGGCGGTTCTTGGTTTCTATGTTCGATTTCAAGGCCTTTCGATCCAATTTCCCATTGGTGGACAAGGGAAACTTATTTGCAATGTCCACAATTTGAGGAACCATGTAATAAGGGACCAATTTTCGCAAGGCATCCTGCAAGCTTTGCCCGTGAAAACTTTTATCAGAAGTTTGAAGTGCCACAGCTAAGAAGACGGTATCTTGGATCTCAGCAGCCAAAACAACGGCAGCTTCCAAGTTGGGAAAAGTGGTCAGGATTAAACTCTCGAGCTCTTCACAATTGATTCGCAGACCTCCGATTTTGAGTGATGAGGTGTCACGTCGAGCCTTGAACTCCAAGTTTCCATCCGGAAGCCAGGATCCAGTATCTCCAGTCAAGAGCCATCTTTCGGTTCCATGAAAAACGATCGGGACATCTCCTGAGCCTACTGTCGGTCCAGAAATCGCGAGCATCCCCGAACTTCCAATTGGAACTTCAAGCATTGTGGTAGGGTCAAGAACAGTAACGCGAATCCCAGGGAGCGGACGTCCTATTGGCACAATTCCGGTTCCGCGCTGACGTTGTTTGAGATCCTGGATATAAGTCTCATCAGCCGGAATGAGGAAATTAGTTGATTCGATTGTGGCTTCCGTGAGTCCATAACAGTTATAAATATTGGTTCCGTCCTCCAAATATGTTTTTAGAAGTTCTAAAGTTTTCCAAGTCAAAGCCTCACCCCCAAGGCAAAGGTCATGAACACCATTCATGATTGATGGAAATGTTTGACAAGCGAAAAGAGCAAATGTCGGGGTCATGTGAATATAGTTAACACCTCGTGTGGCCACGAGAGATGCTATCTTGTCCACTTGTAACCTTTCCCCCGAGGTCACCATTGTAAGTGAGCCATTTGTGCAGATTAATGATTTGACGAGGTCAGAAAAGAAGACGTCAAAGGAGAAGGGGACCCATTGGAGAACATTTGTATTTTCGTTGAGTTGATATTCGGAAACAGCGGCATGGATGAACTGAATGAGTCCGGCATGGCTGTTTATGCATTTCTTCGGCTTCCCCGTTGACCCCGAGGTCATTGTCATGTAAGCTGGGGACTCAGGGTTAATAACTGGTTGTGTCATGGACTGGGACTCCTCTTTCAAGTCCATTAGTTCTTGGACTCGAAGAATTTCCCATCCGTTTTTTCTTACCACTGGATAAAGGTCTTCGCGTAGCAAATTTGTAAGAAGACAAGCGATATCCGTCCCATTATCGAGGCCGATCATCCGTTCTTGCATATTTGTGTCGATCGGTATAAAATATCCACCTGCTCGCCATACAGCTAAGACGGAGGCGATGCACTGGAAATTCTTCTCCATTACCAGGATGACAGGACTTTTGACTAATTTTTCTTGACCGAATTTGACTAAGAGAGCAGATGCGATTTTTCGAGACGCTTCAGACAATTGAGTGTATGTGTACTCGGACTCCTTTTCATAAACCGCAAACTTTTCTGGGTTCAGGGCCGCATTCCGATCAAACGTGGTGATCACAGATGTCTCAGTTGAGTGGGCGCGGGCGGGTGCTTCCCTGTTGAAAGAGTCCATGAGTCTCCGCTCTTGTGGACACATGAGATCCATGGACTCCAGCAAAATCGTTCCAGGATCATTCATCTCCCTTGCGACTTGACCCAGCAGTTGACAGCAGGAAATAAAATTCAAAACAAAAAAGTTGGCAACCTCTTCATCCAATAGAACCTTGGCCCAAGTGAGGGTCACCCAAGTTCCATTAAGATTTGCATCTTCGGTCACGGCTAATGAGAACGGAACTTTTGGATTTTTGGGAGGAATGACGTTTTCTCCTTCTTTGGTAATTTGCTCGTAGCTGACCATGTGAGTGTAAGGTCGAAGGTCATCTGCAGCAAAGAATTTGGAAAAATTGACTCGCTTGAACTGAAGAAAAAATGCCGTCTCATTTTTAATTAGTTGCCAAAATCCATTCAAATTTCCAGCCATGTCGATTCCTCCCGTTGTGATCGGTAAAACGTTGGTGAATTGACCAAGTTCAAAATTATCTTGAACATTTGATGGATGTATTGGAAGTTGAACGCCTAAAGATAACGGAGCGTAGCCCAAGTATTGGCGAAGGGTCAAAATGAAGGAACCGAAAAAAAATTCTTCTCGGGATAAATTGAAGATGGAGCAAACGTCTTGAGAATTGACAGCAGCTTTTGTCATTTCTAATCGAATTGTTGCTGTCTCCAGGTTGGAAACATCAGTAGATGCTGGGTGGGGTTTAAGGAATGTGTGAAACTCCTCGAAATAGTTGGAAAATCGCGAGCTAAGTTCCGCGATCAGTTCGTCGGAGACGGTAATTGTTTCATTGGAATTTATCATCGTATCCTCGGAGATTGGAGCCGGTTCTTGGGACAGAAACCGAGACAGAATAGCTTTCCGGGCGTCCATTGTTTATAGTATTGGAATTGCACTTCAGACAAAGTTCTATGAATTCTGAAAATTTGAAAACGAAAGTTAAGATTAGAACTGTTTGGAAGTAGACTTGGGTCAATTACTTTCAAAATGCAATTAATTACAAATTACAAATTACACCCTCATTTCTGATTGTAATTAATTATAATTACAAATACATGGAGAAATTTCAAAAGTAATTAACTACAATCTACAATTATTACAATAACGTGGACAAAAATGGAAAAGTAATTAATTTCGATTACAATTACGTAATTGTAATTGAAAATGTAATTACAATTACAAGTTACAATTCAAATTACTTTCTCGAAATGATGATTTTATGCGTGCTAACATCGTAGTTACATCTCTGTATTGATGGTCAAAATTTGAAGTAATTCGTAAAAGTAATTGAGAAAAATATAAATTCAGTTACGAATTACAGTACAATTACGCACAATTTCTACAGTATTTAATTACAATTACAAATTACAGGTGGGATTCTGAAAGTAATTAATTACAATTACAATTACGTAATTGTAATTGTATTTTGTAATTGAAATTACAATTACCAATGTAATTGACCCAAGTCTGAGAGTTCTTACACAAAACTGCAAAAAAATGTGGTTAATGAAGGGCAACTTACGTTTTATAGCGTAGCGTGATTCGACCTTTCACTAACTTTTACTTTTACAAACTTTCTGCTGACTTTATTTGTCGAAAGAACTTTTACAAAGTAAAACCTTTCCTTTTTTATACCAACAGTTTGATTAATTCGAGTCAACTTCTGATAGCTGAACATTTTTTTGCTCATGGTTTTATACAAAATGTAATTCGTCCGGAAAGCAAGTAATTGATGGACATGCTCTTCCGAAGTGTACAGAATTTCATGTTAATTACCTGAGTGATGAGATCATTTTATCAATTGGTCTATCAATTAAGCCAATTGGGAAACGGAAAACACTTGACTTTAATAATTTTGTGACACCATATCATTCGAGTGACCGGCTATAGCCGCGTAATTGTTTACATTTCGAGTTTCATGCCTCGTGCTTTACCCACGCCATATTAATACTAGTAAAGACCATCCTACAATTTTCGAGTGGAGCACTTTACAAAGTGACACTAGAATTCCTGACATACCGGTTCGGTTTGGTTATTAAACCGAACCAGGAATTTCGGTTCGGTTTGACCGTCTATACGGTACCGCGAAATCCAGTTTGTGCTTTTTGGTCAATACGCTGCTGGCGTATCTGGACCTGGAACTCGGATGAGTCAACCAAATTTCATTTTCAAACATTAAATTAACCTGTGACCTACAGATGTGCCAGGCGGAAGCCAACTTCGTTGACCTAACGGATATCTATCCGTTAGGATAGATGGTAGGATATGACCAGAAGGAGCTGGAACGTTATACATGCCTAATATCAATGTAATCGGCAACCCCGCTCGATGTCGTCTTGACTCTTGAATGTCAAAAGAGACGGTTGTGCTAAAAGATCACGAAATGACTATTACGACATACGCAGTCAAACCTCGGTCGGTGTGCACCGACGACCCCAACCCGATTGCTAAGCTTTATTTCGGCATACTCTGGATTTGGATGACATAACTCATCTCAACTTTCAGCACGCCATGAGTGCGAGCGATGCATTTTGATTCCGTCGCTGTCGTACTCCACGTGCCGTAATACCATTTATTAAGTCGTGCGACGTAATATACGGAGTAAGTGACTTATTGCGGATGCCCTGTCCGTCCGTCTGTCCGTCCGTTCAGATGAAAGATATAGGGTTAGTACTTAAAAGTGCTTCTGACTGTTTCATATTGCTCCAAGGTAATCGGCTGAAAATGCCCAGAAAATCTCGAGTGTGCGAAAACATGGCTAAGCTCGGGTCTACTTATGTTCGTTTCCAGAACGAATAATCCAGATCGCTGACAGCAAACAAAAGAACACAAGAGAAGCAACAGAGAAGTGGTAGAAGGAGCTTACGAATCAACATCGTACAAAGCGTCCATGAAACCAATAAATTATAAAAATAAATAAAAATGTAGAAGCAATAATAGAAAATAATTTTCCTAATCAAGAGACAAGAACGATATGCTTGGAAATGTCAATAGAAGCGATACCTCTTAAACCAATTGGTAAGGAAGCGCAGTACCTCATAAGACGGAGTAAGAACAACTTGCGGAAGCAGCAATACAAAATAATTTTTGTAATCAAGAGGAAATTTCAATAGAAGCCACACCACTTCAACTAATTGGAAAGGAAGCGCAGTACCTCATATGAGATTGATAAAAAGAAAAACTTGTAGAAGCAATAATACAAAATAATTTTCGGAATCAAGAGAAATGAATGTTATATTTGGAAATGTCAATAGAAGCGATACGTCTTAAACCGATCGGTAAGGATGCTAACAAAATCAATTTCAATTTAGTCAACGAATTTTACAACGCTTCCTTAGCTCTTTTGGCACGACTTCCTCTTAGTTTACGACTATTCATTTCATTCGATCGTGATTCATGAGTGAGCTTGAGAACTAAAATGAACTCAATATTTCCAAATTGGCTCAATTTTGAATTGCAATTAAAATTAAAGTGATGGAGTAATCATTCTCCACTTCAGTGAGACAGTTTCCACCTGATGGCCCAATTCATGGCGAGCCAATTAGTGTCCGCGTGTCTGATCATACAATTACGTATCTTCCGAACACCTGAACTCTATTGAGGGTATGACATACATGATGACATAATCATGTCATATTTTAACCGCACTGATTATCAGAATTCGCATGTCAAAAGTAACGGAGCGCTAATTGATATCGTGATTTGTTCCGCATATATAATCGTGTATTTTCGTGTCCCTGTGATTGTACGCTGCTGGTCTCATTCTCAGCCCAATTATTTTTTCGAAAATGTTGAAGTCTATTCAAGATTGTGCTCTAGTTATCTTAACGTTATCAGTTTCATTTAGTGCTCGGCTAGTATATACAAATTTTGTAACGAGTGCTGATTTTGAGGCGGAAGTTATTGCCGCGGATATCCCTACTCCTCGCGGTTTATATGTAGACGAGACGGGTGACATTCTAGTCCTCGCCCGCGGTGTGAGTTCCGTCATCGCATTGTACCAAGATCCAGGGTCAACCGGACCCTGGATTCAAACTGTGATAGCAAACGGAACAGGGCTTGGACTAACTCATGGGATAACTTATAACAAAGGATGGTTGTACGCCTCCAGTGGGTCATCAGTCTATCGTTGGCCTTACGAACCGGGTCAAAGGAGACTGGTACAGGGTGCTCAAGAAACTGTGGTTTATAATATTTCCGTTCCAGACGAGGCAAAGATTAACACAAGGACACTCATATTTGACGATCAAGATCTTCTCTACGTGACTATTAATTCGGACATAAGACTTGACCCGGATAGTTCCTGGCGGTGTCGGATTCGGAGATTTAACCTCTCCGAACAAGATTTTCCTATCGATTTTGAAACTGGGGAGGTTCGTACTCCAGTTATATGATAATTCTACACTTGGGTCAATTACATTGGTAATTGTTATTTCAATTACAAAATACAATTACAATTTACGTAATTGTAATTGTAATTAATTACTGTCAGAATCCCAGCTTTAATTTGTCATTGTAATTAAATACTTTAGAAATGGTGTGTAATTGTAATTGTAATTTATAACTGAATATGTATTTTCTCGATTACTTTCACAATTACTTCACATTTTGACCATCAAATACAAAGATGTAACTATGATGTTAGCACACATCAAATCATCATTTCGAGAAAGTAATTTGAATTGTAATTTGTAATTGCTATTGCATTTCCAATTACAATTACGTAATTGTAATTGAGATTAATTACTTCTCCATTTTTGTCCACGTAATTGTAGTTAATTACTTTCGAGATTTCTCCAAGTATTTGTAATTGTAATTAATTACAATGAGAAATGAGGGTGTAATTTGTAATTTGTTACATTTTTAAAGTAATTGACCCAAGTCTGCCAGAAGTTCAGACTCCAGAACTATTTGGAACTAATTCCGTGTTAAATGTCTAAAGGTGTTTGCGGACGGTCTACGTAATGAAGTCGGGCTGGCTTTTGACGATGACGGGATGCTTTGGGGTGTTGAAAATGCTGGCGGTGGTGACTACCTCATCCGTGATGACTTGGGCGGGTTTATCCACGAAGGTATACGTGTTCAAAAAATTCCAAAAACGAAACCAATCTCTAAAATATCTCGTTCGTGTAGGAAATCCTGGAGAAGAGCTAAACCGGTTTGACCAACTTCCTGGTACCCACTACGGGTATCCATTTTGCTGGGGAAGTTACGATTTGCCTGGCCACGAGATCGGTACACAATTTGCATGGCCGACTGCAATGGGTGATGGTGTTCACACGGACTCTTGGTGCCGAATCGAGTCAAATGTATGTAAAAAAAACGAATCGATTTCTCAAAAAAATTTAATTACCTACAAATATTGTATATACTTATATTGTACATAATTTCGATTTTCTTTTCCAGAATCAAAGGGCAGCGTTCTTCATGCCCGCACATATGGCTCCACTAGGAATAGAGTTTTATAGCGACGTCGGGAATTCCTGCAACGACGCGAAAGTCGAAGGTGCGTTTCCTTGTTCAGCAAAACGAAATGCTATCATCGCTTACCATGGTTCCATGAATATAAGCATCCCAGTCGGCTACAAAGTTTCAATGTATACTTTTGATCCAGTGACCAAACTTCCGACTGGTCAATCCGTTGACATTATCTATGATGATAAAGCTCAAGAAAAAACGTTTAGACCAGTCAATGCTGTTTTCAATAAACTAGGTCAAGTAATTGTATCTGCGGATACTTCTAATCAAATTGTTAAAGTATCTTATAAGCCACTTCCGAATACGGGAACGGGAATTGTTACCAGTTTTGGAATACTGGCATTATGCCATTTTTGTAGTCATATCATTAGTTCACTTTCTGTATGAAATGAAAAGCCTTTTGTGTGCATTTAACCATTTTCTTCTTAAGAAGATTAAAACACAATAAAATTATATTTTTATTCCACAATTTCCGTTCACTCGTTGTCATTTGAAGGAACTTTTATAAGAAGTCCTGGAAAAGGCTCCGCTATAACGTTGAATTTCCTGTCCCAGATTGGATAGATTTCAGTCTTGAGTTGATGGGTGCGTACCCGGGGTCAAATTTATAATTCCGTACTACAGAACTTCGCAAATCAGAAAATTATTTAGAATTTTTAGGAAAAGTGAAACAGTGGGAGTTATATTCCGGACTTGTTATCTATCCTGAGATACGACACATTATAACTCAAATAATGGTTTATCGTCTATTTCTACGAGGGAGAGAGTGCCTAACCCTGTTATGCAAGTACAGAATTCACATTCTCACACACAAATCTTGAAAACTGGCCAAAATAAAGTATACTTCATTTGTGCACGCGAATATTGCTCAAACCGCACTCAAGGAATTGGGAGTCTGCTCAGGGTCAAAGTCCTCGCATTCATGTTAGTAGTATCCTTTGCTAGTGTTAAAAGTAGAAGTTTTAATGTGTTTTAAGACTATTTTGGCGTATCGTTCAAACTTTTCCATTCCTCTGTAAGACGACCCATTTGCTAATATACAATCGAGTTCCGTTGGAGATTGTTCGAGAACTTTCATCGTTGTGTGGAGTCCAGACTCGGGTCAATTACATTGGTAGTTGTAATTTGAATTACAATTACGTAATTGTCATTGTATTTCTTCAGTGCGGACTCTTTATACTCTTACGAACTCACGAAATCAAGGTGATATTTGGCCTGACAATGACGTGCGAAAAGTTATATAAAGGCTGAGAATGAAAGTGACTTTTTTGTACTCTCTTGGTATACGAAAAAATTTGTTTACTGGGAAGAACTTTTTTTTACTACGCAGTAAGGGATTGCCTCATTGCCTTTCAGATTAATCGATCATTCCGAGTTAGTTTGTCCTGGTGAAACATGCGGGGGAAAAAATCAGAGGAAGTCGCAAATACAATTTGCCACTTGTATGAAAACAAGTTCAAATTTAATCGGAAAAAGATTGTAAAATATTTTTTTTAATCAAGAGAGTCGGAGATTCACAGTTTACCGTGTACTAGATAGGTATGACGAGTGTGGTAGTGCTTTTTTTTTAAAAAATCGAGTGACCGCTCGCTCTGTGACTGTGGCCGTGGTGAATAATGTACACGAGTCAGAAGAATGATACGTTATAGCCCTTGACCTGTTGAACACCTTTGGTGAAGATATCACCCCCAAAAGTCTCGCACTCAGACGGTCAGCGTTCAAGAAGAATCTTATGGATCCAAAATTCTTCCTTCTTTTTTTATGCTCTAATAAAATATACACCTTGACATGCTTCACATCATGTGGCCTTCATTTCACATACAATCTTTCATTACAGATCTCAGAACACATAGAGCCGTTTAATCAGCTAACTCTTTAGGACATCACACACAAGGCGTAGTTTCAAGAGAATATTAACTTTATGTGGAAAGGTGAAAATTGGACGAATATTCTATTTAATATATCAGAATTATTCGAATTAAATATTTATATTAAAGATTTTTATAGTAATAATTATATTGAGTTCATGTTCATTTCATTCCATGTGTTGTTACGAGCGCATACTCGGCATTTTCCGTAAAACTAATGGCTTCCCACCAGAATAATCAAATTTCTTCAAGCCACGAGATTTTTAATCAAAGGCGAACACACGATCTGCTCCAAATTTCAAGTTGTAGCCACCAATTCCATTCCGCGGACCACCCGGAGGCGGACAGTACATTGGTGAAAACTGACCATTCTTATTTCTAAGAATCCATATTGTCCCATGACCCGGACGATATAGTACCAGATGATCATGTTTGCCAGTATGGTCATAATCAAATGCCAAAACATGATCCGCCGTGGACTTCAAGTCGTATCCCCCGATTCCGCCGCTACCACTTGTCTGATACACTGCGCTAAACACACCTGCATTATTTTTCAGGATCCATATTGTCCCATGTCCCGGGCGATACAGGACCAGGTGATCTAATTTTTCACTTCGGTCGTAGTCGAATGCAAACATGCGATCTGCTGTGGACTTAAGGTCATAACCCCCAATTCCGTGAGATTGAGCATCGTGCTGATACACAGGTGTGTAAAGACGCCACTTGTATTCTTGAGTATCCAGACAGTACCAATTCCAGGGCGATAGAGGACAAGATGGTCCGCCTTTCCTGTGATCATAGTCAAATGGAAATTGTTAAATATGAGTAAGAACTTCAACACCTACGAGGTCCAAAGTCGATTATCGAATGCTGAATCCTATTTGTCTCAATTTATGAAC
>JAQGCA010001745.1:0-16114 GCA_034698945.1 Protaphorura quadriocellata
GCTAGGAGGGTATCAACTTTCATTTTACCGTAGGGGGGGTATCCGGGTACTGACGGGTATCCGGGTGGGAAGGTATGTTCGGATTTCTTGGAAAACTTTGTGTGAGAAAGCTTTACGGAAATATGTCTGAATATATCCCGAGGTCTGATCAAACGTGTAAATAAAATAAATAGAATATAATGATACGTGACTTACCCTTAGCTTTGCCTAAGTATATCGAAAAATTCGTAACAGCAGGAAAATGAAGGACAAAGTCCTTACATTCCTTCAAATCAAATTCAACATCAACCAGTTGCAATTCAAGCGATGTGATGTAGCTCTTCACGTCCGTTGGTATAATGAAGTCATATCCATATACTCTAAGATTCTTCCACTCCACGTCCGAATCCACTAAGACTTGATTACTGATTTTGTCATACATATCAAAATAGGAGATCTTGGCAAAGCGTTTAGAAATGTGATGATTCCAGTCCGTACTCACAAGACGACATATTAACTTTTCGGTGTGAGTCAGGTATCCAAACAATCCAGACATTAATTCATCCTGTCAATTAAAAAAAATCGGTAAAAGTTAGATTGGAGTTAGAAGTATCCAATTTCGCGTTACAGCTGTAAATTAAACACGAACGACTTTTGCTTCCAATCGGAACCGAAATATATAATTCTGTCGATTGGGTCTTGGTGCTCATCATTTTTGACCCGATAAGATCGTACCTTTAGAAATATTCTGGAGTGTAGTCCAAACACTATATATGCTAAGTTCCAGACCGTCTAAAGTAATTTACCTAAAATCTTAATTAGTACATTGTACATTAAGTTAGATGAATAGGATATAAAAGGTCGAACTTAATGGCTCGTGGGACATTGAAACACAAAACAATTATGGTACTGCGGTAACGGTGAAAGTTTTGGTCAAACATGGAAATCCACGTAATGAGTTGTCGATCGGCCAGGATCACAAAAATACAATTAAAGAATTGAAACTTAATACTTACATTTTATCTGCAAATAAATATTACAAGTTTGAATGGAATTTGACATTTTGTGGACTGAAGCTAAGGAATTTGAAATGTGAGCTTAAATGATGGGTCTGGCTAGAACAACCACAATATGAGATTTTCCTTTGTTTGTATTCTTGATTCAAGCGAACTAATGGGGTGAATGACATCCAGCGGTTTTTGAATGCACTGAGCTGACTTTTTATTCCAACTTTTAGTTTAATTCGATACCAACAATTGTTTTATTCCACTCTGGTCCAGATGAAAGTATTTAATTAATTTAAATTGACCAACACTGGAATAAAAATAAATAAAAGCTGACATTCGAGTGTAACAAACTTGAACGGAACCATAAAATTTTGAACCACCTCATCACAGTCAAGATTGAAATTCAGGAAAGGTCAACATTAGAAATACACACAGTTACATGGAAAAATTCAAAACCATAATCGTAAATCAATTAGTAAACTATAATTTCAATCAATTTTGGACAAACTGAAATACTCAATTTGAACAAAATAGGTTCGTGCAGTACAGAGTACAGTACGAAGTTCGTTTTTCAAAATTCTACGGACTTGTCCCAGAATACTGTGGTCCCATCCAACATGAATCTCTCTAGTGTTAATTTGCTTTTTCAAGACAATTCAGAAATGTATGTAAAACTCAGTTTTCTAAAAAACACGGTCCGTAGTGTAATTCCGGGACATATGTATATATACTCTCATTATTATGTGTTGCGTAAGCAAGACAGTATATGACTTACACAAGACATTATGTGAATGTGTTGTCTGTCTGTCTGTCTGGCCACACTTTTCATGCAGTAAACGTTGACGGATTACAACGAAATTTTTATGGTAGGTACACAAGGTCACGAGACGCAGGAAGTGTTAATATGACCTCTAACCTCAGGTCACTAGAGGTCACTAGAGGTCACGTGTAGTAAATGTTGAGGGATTTCAACGAAATTCACAGCTTAGGTACACAAGGTCACAAGAATCATCGACTATTAATATGACCTCGCCAGGTGACCTCTGAGGTCACCAGAGGTCACGTGCAGTTAATGTTGACGGAATTCGACGAAATTCACTGGTTAGGTACACAAGGTCACAAGAATCATCGACTATTAATACGACCCCGCCAGGTGACCTCCGAGGTCACTAGAGGTCACATGCAGTAAATGTTGACGGATTTCAACGAAATTGATATATAAGGTACACAAGGTCACAACAAGCATCGACTGTTAATATGACCTCGCCAGGTGACCAGTGAGGACACCAGAGGTCACATGCAGTAAATGTTGACGAATTTCAACGAAATTCATGTGGTGGTTACACAAGGTCACAACAAGCATCGACTGTTGATATGACCTCGCCAGATGACCAGTGAGGACACCAGAGGTCACATGCAGTAAATGTTGACGAATTTCAACGAAATTCATATGGTGGTTACACAAGGTCACAACATGCATCGACTGTTAATATGACCTCGTCAGGTGACCTGTGAGGTCACCAGTGGTCAAATTTTCGAAGTTGCTCAGCCAGGCCTGAAACGTGTTTAAATGCAATAAAAAAGTGGGTGTCAAAGGGTGACCCCGACCCAGGTCACCATCTAGCTATACGTAGTATCTGTGTTGCTATGAAAATTTCTATTTGCTATTAGGCAACACATATCTACTCGGTCTTACTGAGCGTTTATCAATGTACATAATTCCGAATGCGAGTTCTGTCTTATACACATCGTTCGGGTTCATGTTGGCCACTACACCTTAAGCGAATTTTTCTTCACACATATGTTTGCATGATGAATTACACATTTGGAACATGTTTTGTTAATGTCAGTTTTTAATTCAAAGTTTCTTTAAAAAAATTCGAATGTCATATGAATCAAGGTCGGATATTTTTAGAAGGAATTCTTACCAATGAATTCTGATGAGAAATCTGAAATGATATTTCATTCGTCGCACATTTCAGGTTTAGGTCAGCAATTGACCCGGATTTGAAATTAAATAAATATCTAAATAGACGAAAAACTATAGATTTAAAAATAAAATTCGGGTAATTTTACCAACCGGCAAATCCTGGATGGCTGTCTGTGTCCGTTTGAGCAGTTTATTATCCACTCTGCTACTGCTCGGTTTCCTCCCTCCTTTCCTACTTCTAGTTTCCATTTTCACTAAACTCGAAAATATTCAATTACACGTTTTCCAATTCTTTGATTTCGATTTTGGAAAATTGTCGAGAGAATGTTTTTATTTTTTGTTGGAAGTTTTGTCCGTATAAAATTGTGAACACGGTTTCACACAATTTTGGCGCTACCTTTGGTGTTGAGTAATATTTTGACTTTCAAGGTTTTATGTTAGCGGCAGGATATATAATCCTACCGTTTCATTCCAGCAAATCAGAATCCTAATTCCAGATCCTAAATCCATAAGGTCGCATTATTTTAGTATCACGACCGAAAATCAGTACTTACTTTTAATTGAACAGGAATGTCACCAAAATTTTCTTCAGTCATGTGAAATATCTACGGTCGCGGGAAATTCTGTTATTTATAGTTATAGTCAGTCGGGATTGATGATACTCACTGATAAATCATGCAATGTCACATTTATGCTATGTTGTGTGCGCTATGGAGTCGATGACTATAATAAAAACGTATCCAATCCAATCCAATCCAAACCAGTAGAATTTAAAAAAAAATTCTAAAACAATTTTTGAGAAGTGGATAATGGCGCAAAGTCTAATTTTCCAGCTCAACCGATACTTTTTTTTACACGAGTGACACCTCCAGTATTTGCACATTGATAAGCCCCTGGCCCAAGGATGCACCTACAAGGGAATCAAAATTGTATTCACACATTTTCCGATTTAACTGAAGATATTGATATTGTAAGCAACATTGTTATTTAAATATAAAAATGTGTGCTTCTAATTTTAGTTAGACTAGAATTTCACAAGAGAAAACCATAGCTCGAAACTGGACATTCTAATGCATTTACTTTAACATAGAAAGACTGCTGGACTTTCTCCGCAGACAGCGGGGATTTCGTACATGCCCACGTGTTTTCTTACCTTTTAGTGAAATTAAAAATAAAAACAACTTGCACTTGAATTTGAGAAATTAGCGATTGACTAAGGTACCTAACAGTGACATTTTGTAACTGGTCACCTTATCCTACACACTTGACCCTGGGCACTGACCGGAAGGAAGTCAAAATGGAGCTACGGAACAAAAAAAGGCCAAGGAAGTCTTATTTTCAATCCGATGACGAGGATGAGCCGAATTATCAACCCAAAAATCCACTGGAGAATGTGAGTAGGGTGATACGTTATAATCGTAATAAAATTAAGTAGAACTACTGCACAATTAGTTTATTACTTTTTATGGTCAGCACTTTCAGTTTGCACTGTTGTCAACATTTGTACCGTTAACTTATATCCTGTGTTTTTTTTAAAAAAACAGTTGGCAGAAGTGCTCAACCTACTTATAATTGACGACTGGCTGACACACACCCAACAATTAATTTGCCGCTTGGTTTGCAAGGACTGGAACGGAAAAATTTCATCAGTGTTGTCTGAAACTTCCAGTTTTTCATTGGCCTCCATGGAAAGCAATACTGTCGTCCTTGACTCGATTGTTCCCTGGAAAGGACTTAAAATTTATGACATGGGATCATCCGTACTGCCCACAGTATTCAAGAATTCGATTACATCGTTGGAGCTGGAAATGTCTTCCGGAGCCAGATTTATCGACTATATTGAGCTTACGACTGAATTCCCTAAGCTGACGAATTTGTGCATTAGTATTGATGATGCTGAACCTGAACATGCTGCTACCCCAATTGAAAAAAGAGTTGCAAAACTCAATTTCGAACAGGTTGTGCGGAATTTGAAAAATTTGACAGTCGAATTTCCATTCAACAAATACAGGACTTTGAATAATTTTCTCGACCATTTTGATGCCGAAAATATTGTGCTCAAAGAGTTATATATTTTAGAGCGTTGGTCAGAAGACACTGATTGCGAGACTGCATCAATCGATGACAATCAAAATCCGATGTTACATGTCCAACGCGTCATTTCCAAGTCCAGTCGTACCTTGAAACTACTTCATCTTGACTTCCATTCCAAAAGTATCTCCAGTCTTTTGTTCACAAAATTGGTCAAAACAATTTGTCAGGACAAGCATTTGAAACTGGACAGTATTCTCATCCTTTCGGGCCAATTTCTAAAACTGGGATTTGATGAGGAAACCGATGGTGGTTCTGCCGATTTTCAAATCTACTTAAAATTTCTAGAGATACAACGATCACGCGGCGAGATCAAATGCATTAGTTTACCATGGATACCGAACAAGGACCCCTGGCAAGCAATGTCTAAAAAACTGTCAAAAAATCTAGAAATTGCGGCAATTGTTCGAAAAAACCACATCACTCCGGACTTTCCGACTAAATTCAAGAAATTGGATTACATGTCCATTGTATCGAATGAAATGTACACTTTCAATGGACCTTGTCCAAGTGTCCAACGACTTTGGATTTATTTCACACGGAATGATCATTTACCACTGGAGGAGGAAAAAGAAAGAAGAATTTACAATTTAGCCACAGCGTTGGTTAATGTCGTGAACTTACGTATAATACAAATAGATAATTTATGCACTCCTCTTTTTGAAATGGACATTCAACTCATGATTCAGAATTTCAAACTTCTTCAAACCCTTGAAATATATTGTGGTGAGCATTTGACGGATTATGCAGTGACTGGTATTGATGAGAATTATAGCCGAAGTTTACTACGAACTAAAAGACTGTACAACTGCCCAGAAATTTCGAATGACAAAATGCTTGGATTTTCATTAAGTTCTCTTAAATTTTTGAAGAAACTTGGTTTGCTTGGGACGAATATTTCCGACGTTGGAATTTATTATGGACTTCGATTTGGGCCTTCATTGGAGCACATGACTTTTGGATCCGTATCGGATGAGGTAGATATTCTACGAAATCTACGATTATTTATTAAGATATGACTGAAACTCATCAAGACATTTCTTTTATTTCATTGAAGGTTAGCGAATGGGGCCTAGAATGGCTTGGAAAGGGGAATCCGAAATTGGAGTCATTTCAGGGCACTTTCAAGGATACACAGATTTCCGCAACTGATGGAGAGAAAATTCTATTAGAACAACTTCCACTCCTAAAATCAACAAAAAAACTGAAATTATACATTCAAGAAACTGTTGATGCAAACTCACTATAATGCTCCCAATGCTACTAGGCAGGTAATGATGTCTACAAATTTCAGTAAATCCTAATCCACCATAATTTAATCATAATAATTTCGAACTATTGTTTATTCTGTAATTGAACTGATAATAAAATAAAGTGTAATCACTACCGTTTCGGTAACAGTAGCCAACGACACATTTATATTATCATATATATTTACGCTAGATTAATTATAAGTTTACTTACTCTTTGCTTTCACAGTCAAAGTTCAGTATCGACAAATCTATGTGTAACATAGTGTTTAAAATTAATATTACCTTTAATGGAGTCCGACAGGATTGTCTCTGAAATCCAAATAAATCAATGCCAAAGGTAGTGATTTAGAACGTTGAGGTTTGCTGACACTCTTTGGAACGTTGAGATAACTTTCATAACTTACCGTCATTTCATGCCTTAAATATGAAACTTATATATTATCTTTCCTTTGAAAACTGTTCATCCAGAAGTTGTGGGAGACCATTTCATGTTAAATAAATATCGTAACTGTAAGAATAATTGTATTAAAGTTTCAGATGCCAGAAATCCGTTGTTGTTATTTTTATTTGGCAGCTGCTATAGAAAGTGAAAGTGGAATACCTTAAATCTAAGATATATTTCCTACGAGATTGTCATTTAGAGAAATATTTACTTACGACATAAATACTCGGTCATGGGAAACAAGAAGGAGAGCTGACTTGTAATACCCACCCTAATTTATCAGTTCAGTTATATTCCAAAATATGTTTTTGGATTTCTCTAACTATTTATTTTAATTAAATCCAAACAACATTTATCTTCATATTTTCCCTTGTAGCGGTTGAGTGTTTCAGTTTCGGGTGGGGGCCTATTCCCGAAAAATCAACTGAGCTATATCAAGTAGAAAATTTCTACTTGATGCCTGGCTGAACTGAGACTGAATTTCAAGAAATAAATTATTGTATTATTCATTAGTAATCCCAACTTGAATAATAGGGTTTCGAAATTTTAAATAAAGTGTAACCACTCTTCGTAAATTGAAAAAATTCGATGGTTCGGATATTGGTGTAACGGAACCTTAAAATTGAGTTGAGAGAGAAAAGAGCCGACAGAAATCCAACATCACGTCAACCTTCGCTTTGCAATGAGCATGGGCCTTTTATTCTGTCAGAGCACACAACGTGGGTGGTCTTGTGCTGATAAAAAAAAAGTCTCACTCAAAGAAAGGAGTCAGAATTGTCAGTTTTAGTTGAGTTGAGGCTACCCACGTCCATTCCAGGTCACTATCGTCCAGTCCGAAATCTTTACCCTAGCTCACGGGTTCGGGCTAAGATGTACAGGGTGTCTAATATGTATTGTCCCCCCTCTACAGCAGTAACCATAATAGGCACAACCACACCCAATACATCGTTGGAAAGATCAGCTCAAGTGGGATCTACGACGTATCATTTGAGCGCAGTCGCGCGCTGCGTTCGCAAGCAGCGCGCGCTGAAAAAAAATAAATCCGGTTCTCGCCGTTTTTCAGCCCCTTTTTCACGGTCTTCCTTTTGAATTGCCGTGAAAACTTCAAAAATTCGAAAGACGAACTTCACCACCGCATTCCCAAGTGCTTTCTGGAAATTTTGAGCCATGGTTCGACAATTTCTGAACAAGTCGATTTTGTATCAAAATTTCACTTTTTCTGAAAACATCCGAAAATGAGATTTTGAGACAAAATCGACTTGCTCAAAAATTGTTGAACCATGGCTCAAAATTTTCAGAATGGACTTGGGACTCGACTGCGGTGGTGAAGTTCGTTTTTTAAATTTTTGAAGTTTTCACGGCTGTTCAGACGGAAGACTGTGAGAAAGCGGCTGAAAAATGACGTAAACCTTGTTTTTTTGCTGCCAGCGCGAGTCGCGCGCGAACGCGGCCGCTACCGCGCTCACATGATATGTCAGAGATCCCACTTGAGCTGACCTTCCCAACGATGCATTGGGTGTGGTTGTGCCTATTGTTGTTACTGCTGTAGAGGGGGAGGGGACAATACATATTAAGCACACTGTATGTTATTGAAATTCCATACATCTGTAATATGTTGTAGCCATTGTGATCATGAACAACTATTGTGAAGGTTCTACCACTAATAGTCTAACTTTTTGGCGGCTAAAAATACACAGGTGGGCATGCACTATGCTTTACTTCATTGCCCTGCTGTGCACATTTAGCAGCAAAGTTAGACTTTTGGGGTTAGAATCTTCACAAAAGTTGGTCAGGATTTTCCATAAGGTTTGTGCCCCTATCTTTACCACTCCGCTACTTTCGACAGATTTTGATTTGATGGTCAGCAACGATGCTGGGGCAATCCAAATGAACAGGTCCCATCCGCGCGAGGTCGGCAAACCGTTACGCCGTATTTTCAATTCTGACCTCCTTAAAACGATATAGGCTGCGAATCGGATGGATACTTTTACGCGATTTTTTTTATAACGCACAAAAAGCAAACTTAGGAAAGTAGCTCCAATTGAACTCTGAATCTTCATCTATTCGACACAATTGGAAGCTAAACATGCTTTTTGTGCAAAAAAAGTTAGAGCCAAAATAAAAAATTACAATTTCTCCTGTATAGTGGTAAGCGGACGCAGGGTTGCAACATTTTGCTCGATAACGTTCCCATAGGGTTCTAGAGTCGCTATTCTTTTCAATTTGGGACCCGTCCCAAAAATTATTAAATTTAGAAATCTTTATAATCAATGTACGTACTGGATGAAATTCATAGTAGGGTATATAATGATGTGACGAGTTACTATTTGACCTCGAGGTCACCGGAGGTCACCATATGACCTTCGTGTAACGAGTGAAAATAAAAATTCGCCGACTACACATGAATGCTAGGATACTAGGGCCTGCTTTTGTCATCAAAACACATTGACCCCAAGGTCACACTCAAGGTCACCGTCTGACCTCTGCCGAAAATCTGAAAATCAGAAAATTTTAACACTATAACACTATCCACATGCAGGACCGTGCTATGAATAACATGTGATACATTGAAGGCAAGGCTCCTTGTCCTAAGCGATACAGTACCCGTAAGAACACTTAAGTTGAGCGAAGGATGACAATGAGTGGTTTGGATGGGTAACCATTCGAGCTCTCGTTGAGTGCGACTTGCCGAATCGTAGTTCGGCTCTGTGCGTCTAGAGGTCCCTTCTCTAGCAGTACGGGATTATGTCCAATGCAAGACTCTTCTGGTAGAATCATCGACACGGTGGGTATCGGATGGGAATTGCATTGGCTTCACAGAGCTACCTTCTCTGTGAGATGTGGGTGACCTAAGGGCCGCAGTAGGAAGCGTAAGTCATTCCAGTAGCCAAATATATATATATATATATATATATATTGACCTCTAGGTCATGTGACCTCTGGGGCCGTTTCCCAAGTGACCTAGTGAATTCGCATGTCACTGACCAATGTTAACGTTGGTCGTCACAGCGTGTGCTACGACCTTCGGTGACCTTGAGTGAATGACCTCGTTAAGCCACATGATACTGGTCAATGTGAAAGGTCATCAGTACATACACCATTAAATGTCCAAAGATTAGCTGATTCGGTGAGAATATTTAGTTTCCGCCTTTTGAATCAAAGCCTCGATATGGCAACACTGGGGTTTGTAATCGCTGAGTTCTGTGCTGAAACGACAGGCCCGAGTTCGAATCCTGGCAGCCGCACCATTTTTTTTAAAGTTAGTATTTTGGAAAAATTTGTATTAATCAAGAATTTTTAACAAAACTTCTAATGAGTTCATATTTAAGAAAGTAATGAAATGTAATGAATGTGCTATATTGTATCAAACAAATATGAATGACAGGTACAACCGTTCCCTAAATTCTAAATTTACACGATGAATGATTTCAAATTGAAAAATATGTGTGTATCTTTTATACACGCTGATTATAATGCTCCCAATGCTATTAGGTAATGAATTCATTACACGAGGTGATGTCTCTCAGTATGAAATCTGCAATCACCTTGATCATTTGTTAGAATAGAAAAACGGTAATCACTACCGCTTTAGTCACGATGGTAATGCTTTTCATGATGACTTTTCGTACTCGACTTGAAATAAACAGTTTACGCTGAAAGATCGTTCACCCCAGTCGACTTTGAGAATTTTGATTTTCAATCGCCATATAAAGAGAAAGAATGTACTTCGATCCTAACCCATTTCCTTCATCCCAATTTCACTTATAAAGTCAAAAAAAGGTCTTATCACATTGTAATTTCTAACCTGTACCTTGTAACTGGGATATTCTCACTGAATGAATAAAAAAATAAAAAAACGAGCATTCTTCAAGGTTAAATAAATTGTTTATTGAGATTGTCCTGATGCTCTTTGATATACATGGGCTACGAGGCGAATTCACATCTAGTCATTCGACTGATGATCGAGGGAAGTCTCGATAATATTATTTATCAACATGTTACACTTAGATAATACAGTTTGACATTACAAATATAAATAACTGTCTGATGTATTCTAAATTTGACCTTACATGACATTCTAAGCTGTTTTACAAACTCATTTATAATATTAATTCGTTTAAATTCAACCAAATAGTAGTAATTTTACTTTCTACAGACAGATAAGGTAGGAATATGACCATAAGTAAGTGTATTGTACTTTAGCATTAGGAAACAAATATGAAAATTAGGTCTCCACATTGTCCTACACGTACTTGTCGTACTTACTGAATTGAAATTTTTCGGTAAATTTCAACATTGGAAATTGGTTTCGTAGATTGCTCTCCGCGTCTGATGATATATTTCCACTACTGGAAGAACAATCCAAATGTTCCAACTTTGGATTCCCCGTCCCAATCCAGTGAAGACCCCAGTTGCTAACCTTCAATAAAAAAGAACAGAACAAGGCTCATTCAGATTTTAAACTATAATTTAAATGTTTCACTTAAACCTGTCCACTTTCAAGGTCAGAATGAAACCTCCCATCCCATCACATTATAACTCAAAAACAGTAAATCAATTTTAAACTCTAAGCTATTGTTTTGTTTATTTGTTTGTTTGTTTGAGAGTTTGACAGACATGGCGAATCGGCACTGTTCATCTTGAGGTCAGCAAAGTCCAAAGTATGGCCAGGGTCACCTCATCCATCCGTTGGGAACCCCGTATGCTGGCAGGGGGGTGGATTTACATAAGGTAATGTTAATGCTGTTGGCGAATGGGGGAGGTAACCCGCTAGGTCCCATGTTAAAAATAATTAGAAAATCGTCAATGGGGGGGTCACACCTACTACACCCAGCCAGGTTTCCATGTATGACCACATCCCACAGGTCAACAGAAAGTTTCAATCGAACAATGAGGTCAAGGAAAAGTTAAGCTTCCTGGAATTTGGGGCGATGACGCACTGGGATTGACGACCAAACCACTTCTGGTCTCTGGTGTCCGGATGATCGATGTCATGGTTAATTTCAGAAAATGTCATAATCTAGAGTCAGTTAACATGGGCTGGCATGATAGTCACACAGGACTAGTGGAAGAAATGGAAAAACTAATACTTTTGTCCACATGTGACCGTGCCCCTACCATTATCTGCAGTGGTAAAAATGTATAATTTTTTTTCAACCAACCTTGACTGAATTCGAGCGAAATATCATTTCCTTCAATGTTAGTCCAAACTGGAGTCCATAGAATATCCCTGCATCTGTGACTTGTGTGGAAGTCAACGTCAATTTTCTCAAACTTTTTAGTGAACTTAGTGGAAGTCCGGTCTGATAAATGTCCGGAACTTTAGTACCATGATACAGTTGTTTCGTCTTTTCTAATGTCTCAATGTAGTTTTCATCATGGATACCAGTGACTCCAAAATCTGTGATACCAGAACCACACTTCCAAATAATCAAGGTGTGAAGTTGTCTCAAATGTTGAATTATACTTTGAAGATCTTCGTTTGAGAAAAAGGGGGATTGACCGACTTCGGCTTCAACTCGCAAATGTACAAGATTAATGAATGTTTTTGCCAGGTTGAGATACAATGGGCGGTCATGGTCCAACAACTCAGCGCCATCTTGAAGATAAAGGCATACCTTACTTACGGTGTCACATTGGCCATCGAACATGTGTTCACGTGATTTCGGTGTAATCCAAATATACACCAATTTATGGAATTTTGTTAGAAATTCCTTCGTTATGTGTTCTTTGTGAATACCTCGAAGGTACTTGACATGCGGTGACATGGAACGAACCAATTCCTGACAACCTTTAGTATTTGGGCCAACAGGTAAAGAAATGTCGAGGAAATCTCCAGATCTCGCCTCGTGTGTTCTAAGAACTTTCCGATGAATTAGGAAATCCGCCTCAGCATTTTCGCTCATAGGATTTGAGCGACATTGAATCCGCATCGTTGTAAGTTTCATGTCCACGATGGTACTTAATTTTGAGATCGATTCTGGAAATACCTTGCTCCGAAGGGTTTTTGATTGCAATTCAATGTCTAGGCGTTGGAGAGTTCGATGAGACTTGGAAATCATTTCTTGAATTGCTGCCAATGGAGTTGAACGATTGTCTGATTCCTCTTGATCGGATTGTTTTTCTTCAACTGATGGACTATATTCCCAAATTTTCAATTCCTCCAAAGCCATTGATTCAGAAATAAATCCACTTGGAAGTAAATTCACTCCACTGTAATCGTTGAATGGAAAGCCTATCGTCAAAACTTTTAATTTCTCAATGAACTGAATGAAACGGTCCTGTAGAGACCCAGTGTGCACATCTCCGGTTCCAGTGGACTCTGGAATATTTCATTTGACAAATCAAGGAGACCATTTCATACAAAAAAAAATTAGAAAAACTAGAAAATATGTACAATTCTCAATTCATCGGGCGGGGCAGGATGAGTGAATATATGGCGAAAGACAGAATACACAATTTTTCACAAATTAAAATCTATTTCCAGAAAATTCCTTAAGAAATTCCTCAATTTCTTCATTCCCTGTAATTTTTTGTAGACAGATAGCGTTTAATAGTAGTATAAGAAGTTCATTTATTTTTTATTAGTCCTGCTATGACATATGAAACATGGCCCTCTTGTTTACAACAGTTTCTTCTGAAAAGACTCACCAAATAAAAAAGACTTTTACTCAAGGTGACCAACCGTCCTAGTTTACCTAGGACAGTCCTAGTTTAAGAAGGCTTGTCCTACTTTGAAAAATGTCCTACTTAATGTCCTAGTTTGACGAAGTTGTCCTATTTTATGAAAATTTCATAATATATTCAATATCAAAATATGATTTAAACGGTCCTATTCACTCCTCATGGAAGCTTTTTTTGCAAAAGGGAAGCCCCTTTTGAGGGAATTTTCATGTTGTATTTGGATTCGTCATTTGGAATTCAAAACTGGAGTTTACTTTTGTAAAAATCGAAAGATCTGAACGTCGTGCCCCAAAATCTATTTTTTCAGAAATTTCAAAAATTTTGCCTCTGCCGGGGATATTTTACATACGTTGTAGTGCATGGCACGAAGGTTTTAAAACCAAGAAGGTTTCACGCGTAGTTGTTGTCGGCGGAATGGAAGGATTTTGAATTTAAGTTACACGGGAGGCATACTCCGAAACCTCGAAGATTTTGGAGGGCGTCAAGCTCTGGGGGTCAAACGAACAAGAGTTAAGGATTTTGCAAAAAGACAAATTGGATTTTTTTTCTTGGACAGTATTAACCTACCTAATATGAAAGCGTTGTTGAGATAAACTCCTTTAGCCCATGTGACTTACACAGTTACGTTGCTACGGACAGTATCTGGCCTACGTTTTTGATTTGAAAATGTACATGACAGCATGGGATATACCAGCATGGTTCTTCCCACTTTCGAAGAACACGGCACGTTCAATATAAAAAAACCTTCAGATACAGATTTCTCGGAAAACTTTGCGTCAGATAGCTTCACATAATTCTACTTTGCATATCTTGATGGTAAAATATTTTAAGAGAAATATGTCTGGAATATATGAGGGCTATCAAACGTCTAAATAAAATAGAATTGAATATAATGTTACGTGACTTACCCTTAGCCTCGCCAAAGTAAATAGAGAAATTCGTAACGGCAGGAAAATGAAGGACAAAGTCCTTGCACTGTTCCCATTCCATGGAGTCAAATTTGACATTATCATCCAGTTGCAATTTAAGCATGGTGGTGTGGTTCTTCACTTCCGTTGGTATAATGAAGTCATATCCATATACTCTAAGATTCTTCCACTCCACGTGCGAATCCACTAAGACTTGATTACTGACTTTGTCATACACATCAAAACAGGAGGTCCTGGCAAGGAGTTTAGAAATGTGATGATTCCAATCCGTACTCACTTGACGACATATTAACTTTTCGGTGTGAGTCAGGTATCCAAACAATCCAGACATTAATTCATCCTGTCAATTAAAAAATATTGACAAAAGTTAAAACGATTTTTTTTACTGCCTGTCCACTCTGTCCAACTGGAACCGAAATATTTTATCATTTTGACGATTGAGTTTTAGTTAGTCATAATTATTTTTGACCCGATCCGATCCAACCTTTTTTTTATAAATTTTCTAGTGTAGTCCGACCACTAAGTATATTATGCCAAGTTCCAGTCCGTCTAAAATAGTTACCTAAGATCTTAATTTACTACATTAATTCAGATGAGTAAAACATAAAAGGTCAAACTTAAGAGATCTGTTCTTCACAGATCTTTCCATGTTCGTGCTTTGCCAAGAAATAACATCCGCGGTGGACCCCTAAGACAAAGCCGTTGCAGATATTGCAACGAGTATGAAACCCTTCCCCACGTCCTAGGAATCTGCAAAAGAGGTGAACTTCTTCGCAACAATCGCCATCAACGGATTTGTACAATAATTGCTGACGCTTTTCATTCTTTGAAATACCGCGTCGAGGAGAAGCATTGTATGAACATAAATAGATCACGTCGTCAGTTTGACATTTTAGCGATGTATGACAATTCCAAAGTAGGTTTTCTAATCGATCCAACGATTAGATTTGAAACGGATTGTGAACAATCCTTGGAGATTCACCATGAAAAGTGTGGTATTTGCGAACCATGTAAGCCGGCCTTACTAAAGAAATATAAATTGAAAAATATAAAAGTTATAAATTTATTAGTCGGTGCTAGAAGAACCATCGGTTCGTTTTTTGAACAATTCCGGAAGCGTTTCAAACTTCCATAGTCAATGCCAGATCATATAGTTTTAATCGCCATTAAGGGATCTTCACAGATTCTACAAAATCATGTTTATAAAAATTAATTATTTTTATTTATTAATTAAAAAATATACTTAGAATTTATGTAAGTTCTGATCGAAATTCATTATGTAACTTTAAGAAATGTGTCGGTGTGGAGGTTCGAGCTGTTGGTACAATTCGAAAACAGAATGTAATCTGTATTCTGTATCCTATGGACCTATGATGGAAAACGGTAACTGAATAAAGATTTGTCTTAAAGAAAAAGTATCGGCATATTAATATTAATTTGGGAGTGGGGACCAAATTCAGTATATCTGGGGTATCATAAAATACAACCCAATTAGCACACTGTTCAAAAGTAATACCGGTAAATACCTCGGTAATTACCGGTAATAACCCGCCAATTAAAACGATTTAAAATTACCCTTGCCGTTTTAATTACCATATTCTTGTAATTACCCGGTAATTACCATATTACCAGTAATTATGCAGCCTGGTGGTATTCATTCGGGACATTCTGGTCACTGAACTGGCCTCACGGTTCGTAATTACCCGGTAATTACGTATAACTAGGATGTATGTCGTCCCGTCACGGTTGCGCCACAGAAGGGCGAGCGAAGCGAAGCGTGCGACGTTCCTTCTTATACA